>JBBPNA010000588.1:0-15956 GCA_038090555.1 Boletus subcaerulescens | reverse complement strand
ACTGGAACATGTGGCAAAACAGTGGCTAGCAACTGCACTATTTGTGGGAGTGTGAAAGTATTTGATCTTTGGTCTCATATGAGTATCCACATCCTTCATGCAGCATGTGATGTACCTGAACATGATGTCATGGGAACCTGCCATGTGGTTTCTGTGGGCGCACAGGGGAGCTGGAATGTGCACTCAAGATGAAACATATATCATGTGGAACTCAATGGGACAGCAAATATCCTTGAAAAGAAAATTTATTTCAGTATGCCAGTGCAAAGAGAGGTTCAGAAACTTGTCCCTATCAGAACATGTCTGAGAGCTGTCCTCTATGCATCTAGTCTGGGCACTCTACAGCTGATTGAGTTGGTATATGTCATGACCCAGAAATCCACCAAGTCCAACTCCGGCCAACTCCGGAATATAGTACCTCGGAACACCATTTGACCTCAGACCAAGATATTTGACAAGTCCAACTCCGTTCCAACTCTGGAATACCTCAGAGTACTTTTGACCTCAAGTCAACAGACATACCTCAGACTTGTACCTCCAAATTCTGTACCTCTAATCAACCCCCTTCAGCTCTAGCTTGTATTTCGCCTGTCAATCAGTACAGCCTGCCCCAGCTGTGTTCCGTGCTCCGCTCTGATCATCATTCTGCTCCTATGTACATCGCCTTGTTCAGTATTTACGGACCCAGATCTCCTCCGGACTTTTAGTATATATAACACTTCTGTATTCTCCGTCGTAGTAGTACAAATATCTCATCAAAACTATCCTAATCTCATCTGACCTCCTTGCCTTACTATTCATAGCCTCATCTATCATACCCAACTTTCCATCTATATACACCCCTTCTTAACCTTCACCCGAACCTCCGAAATACGAGGACCAGTGAGTCTAGCAAGGGGGCGACACATAAGTCCTGTGCCGATGTCCTCAACAACTCTGCTCCTCTGGTCATTCCGCCCTCCGACAACTCCGGGCATTGCTGCTAGTCAGTAACCCATGTCAGCACCTCCTACACGCCTTGTCCCGACTTGACTCGTAAACTCAAATAGCTCCAGTACACCTTACCTCAACACCTCTGGACCTCCGCCGGAGCTCAAGTGTAGGCTGCACAAATAGGAATGCATTCCTTGAAACAGCAGTAGTAAGTACATAAGGTACAGCAGAGATATGGGACATCCAACCCACCCTCTGGAGTTGCATGAGGGGATTTGTCTTTCTGAGTGGAGCATATGTCTCTGCCCTGGTCCCACCCACAATGCATTTTTATCCTTTTGTTTTGGTAAATCTCCTTGGCCCTCTCAAGGGCACTTGATAAATGCTTTTTGCCTTTCTTGCATCCCTTCTCATGATGAGTGAAAGCACCGATATTGGTGAAAATGCGACCACAAATGCATGTCTGAAAAAGTAGCTAGCATGAAAATACACTTTGTTCGAAGAATTTTAGTACCTGACTCAGCATCTCAAGGTCAAGCATAAGTTTCCCCACCAAGTATGCAGCACTTCCAAGTCCAGGATGGGGTAGACCAATCCTACAACTCACCCACCAGTCAATGCCTCAAGTAGAACACATCACTAGGGTTGAGGAGCAAGTGTCACAATCCATATGGCACTACAACATGGAGGCATATCTTGACTACCAACATCCTGAATACTTGCGTCCAGGAAAGGACTATGTGTTACAATCGCTACAATAAGCCTTTGGACTTAACATTTTTCCTTTCTTTCAACCCCTATCTATTCCTTTCACACACTCATATGCATTCTTTTTCATCTCCACTCTATCGCTTCTATTCACAACATGCATATCTCATCTCCCACATCTATGCTTCCCAATCACATTAGATATGCACTGCAGCCTCATGCTGCCACATACATACCCTTCCCTCATGCTAACCAGTACCAAGGATACTTACTATATATAGCAGTAGCATAGCTTGGTCTGTGCACATGTATCAGTAGTATAAATACTATTCCCAAGTAGACCAAGACTCCCCAGTCTTGTTCTCTTGGAGTTCTCCCCTTAAAGGCGACTCTACTCTACTCTTCTCATTTGTCTTTCTCTAGCCCAGAGCAACCTAGCAAGCTTTACTTAACAGTGAGTCTTTAATGGCCGTTTCACTATGGGGAACCACTGCCATGTTCAGTCTTCAACTTAATTCACATTACAGAGAGAGAGGAGAAATGGATGGGTGTGCCCCCCTACATGCCTTTTACCAACATTCAGGAGGATGATGCTGAGAAGGAGGATGTTGGTACAAATTCCTGGACTCAAAAGAAAAAGAATGATGTGGAGACTTTGTTCCAGCAGCCATGATGGCTAAACAAGCTTGTACCATCAACTAGACTATGGCATATGATTGAGACTTTCATTTGTGACCTGTTTTGTATGCTTTTCTTGTTCTTTGTTAGCTCTCTAATGCACTGTCTCTGTGGCATGCCATTGTTTCTGTTGTCTTGCTGCAGTGGTGGTGGTGGTGGTGACACGTTGTCGCTGTTTCAGTGGCTGGTGGCACTGTACTGTCGTCATCGTCTTTTTGTGGTGGTAGTGGCAGTGGTTGTTGTTGTTGTCATTACTGACATGGAAGCGTGGTTATGGCAAGAGGGCGAGGGTGGCGTGTGGTGGCGTCATGAGGGGTGGTGGTCATGGCATTGCACTATCCAGTGGTGGTGTGCTGGGAATGTGTTGTTGTTGTTGTTTTGGTGGCATGGGTGGTGCTACCATGCCAGCACTGTCATCTTCATCTTTTTGTGGTGGTGGTGGTCATTGTCATTGTCATCATTGCTGATGTGGGAGTGCAGTTGCAGCAAGAAGGTGACTTGGACTCAGAGGGTGGCATGCGGCATGGTCACAGTGTCATGCCATCCAGCAGCAGCATCGTGAGGGGTGGTGGTCACAGCATTGCGCTGTCCAGTGGTGGTGTGGTGGGGACATGTTGTTGTCGTCATTTTGGTGGCACAGGTGGTGCTACCGTGCCGGCACTGTCATTGTTGTCTCACTGCAGCGGTGGTAGTGGTGGTGGTGGTGGTGACACATCATTGCAGTTTTGGTGGCATGGGTGGTGCCACTGTGCCATCGTTGTCTTTTCATGTGGTGGTGATTGTCATTGTCGTCATCGCTGATGTGGGAGCATGATTGCAGCAAGAAGGTGAGGGTGGTGTGCAGTGGCATCGTGTGGGGTGGTGGTCATGGTGTTGTGCCATTCAGTGGGGGTGGTAGCATGATGCCACTATGCCAATGCCGTCATTGTCTTGCAGCAGTGGAGGCTTGAGTGGTGAGAAGGGGTTTGGTGGCACAGGCATGAATGCATGACTGCCATTGTTGTTGTCACTGTGTATATTGTATTGTGTTGTTGTTGTTGTTGTCATTCAACATTGTGTTGTTGTGCACATCAAGTGGTGAGAAGGGTTGTGGGGACTTATGAAAATTTCTAAAATTTCTATTACAACTTGGAAATGTACTGATATACCATTTATAACCTCAGATAAAGTATGGATTGGTGGTGTAGTGGTATAGTGGCCCTTTCTTCCATTTTTGGGTGCTGCATGACTCATGAGTTCGACTCAGGCTACTCCACATTATTTCACAGCTCCTCACATCTCCTTCGTAAATGCAGTTGCATTCCATCGAGCCTGTAAGATGGAGGGCTCCATCCAGTTCTCCCTTTCTTTCCGGTCTACTGAAGACATCTCCGCTCGCTCCACCTCCGCCTCCATTGCTACCCCTAATGAGGAAATCAACCTCTCCAGAGTTCCTTCGGAATATCACGACTTCGTGGATGTCTTCAGCAAGCAAAAGGCTGATACCCTTGCTTCTCATCGGCCCTATGACTTAAAGATCGAGTTAGAGGAAGGAACAGAACCCCCCATCGGAAAGATCTATTCCATTTCCGCCACTGAACAACAATCCCTCTGTGACTTCTTGGACGAACACCTTAACATTGGATTCATCAGACAATCTATGTCTCTGCATGCAGCTCCGGTGTTGTTTGAAAGAAAGACGGCTCCCTCCGACTATGTGTCGACTTCCGAGGATTAAACAAAATCATGCGAAAAGACCGCTATCCACTTCCCCATACCTCCAATCTTCTTGATGCCCCTTCAGGAGCCAAGGTCTATACAAAGATCAATCTCTGACATGCGTACCACTTGGTCCGTATTGTGGAGGGTGACGAATGGAAGACCTCCTTCCATACTCGCTATGGCTCTTTCGAGTGGTTAGTTATGCCGTTCGGACTTACAGTACCAACGCTCTGGCGGCCTTCCAGTGGTTCATCAACACTATCTTGGCAGATCTGCTGGATGTCTACATTGTGGTTTACCTTGACGATATTCTGATTTACTCCCATGATATGGAATCACATCATAAAAACGTCTGAGAAGTCCTCCGACAACTCCGAGCTAATGGCTTGTATGCCAAGCCGGAGAAATTCGAATTCCATACCAACACGGTCAAGTACCTTGGATATGTTCTCTCCCCTACCAGCCTCTCCATGGCCTCCGACAAAATCAAATCAATCCTGGATTGGCCTGAGCCTAGGAAGGTCAAGGACATTCAGTCCTTCCTGGGCTTTGCCAACTTTTACTGTCACTTCATCCAGGGTTACTCCGATATTGTGCTCTAACTTGCCTCACTCGCAAAGAAGTTCCTTGGGACTTCTCCGACGTCTGTTGGAAATCCTTCCAACGACTCAAAGACGCTTTCACCTCTGCTCCGGTGCTTGTTCACTGGACTCTGAACGTCCCCATCACCATCGAGACTGACACCTCTGACTATGCCATTGCTGATATTCTCTCTATCACGACTTGTCCGACCATGAACTACACCCCGTCATGTTCTTCTCCTGGACTTTGACCAGAGCTGAGTTGAACTACAACACACATGATAAGGAGTTACTGGCAATTTTCGAGGCGTTCAAGTCCTGGAGGCATTATTTGGAAGGCTCCACAACCCCCATAGACATCCTCATGGACCACAAAAACCTTGAATACTTCTCTTCCACTAAGTTCCTAACGCGCTGCCAAGCCCATTGGTCCGAATATCTTAACCAATTCAATATGGTTGTTTGGTACTGATCTGGTAAGCTTGGAGTGAAACTGGATGCTTTGACTAGACGCTGGGATGTCTACCCCAAAGAGGGGGATAAGGACTTTGCTCGAGTCAACCCACTGTTCAGGGGCAAAAATCGACCTAAAATTGTCAGTCCATTCTTTGCCAATAAAGGATACCATCCAAACTTCTCTGTTCACTCCAATTGCAATCTCACCTCCTCCGCAGCTAAATCCTACATCACAGACTTGGATGAACTCCATGAGTTCCTCCGATCGGAGATGTTAGAAGTGCAAAAACGCTACCAAGGACCAGCAGACAAACGATGAAGTCCTGCTCTGAACTTCCAGGTCAGCGATCAAGTAATGCTTAAGGCAAAATACCTCCATTCCACACGACCATCCAAAAAGCTCTCTGAGAAGTTCCTGGGTCCCTTCAGCATTATTGTGGAGCCCGGTACTCTCTCCTTCACTCTCTGTCTGCCTGAATCTATGAAATCTGTACACCCTGTTTTTCATGTCTCACAGTTAGAACCCACAACTCCGAATACCATTCCGGACCACATCCAACCTCCGCCACCTCTGGTTGAGGTTGAAGGTGAACCTGAGTACAAGATCGAAGAGATATTAGACTCCAAGATCGACAGAAGAAGGCGCCATTGCCAACTCCTGTACTTGGTACATTGGTTAGGATATGAGGGAACTGACGAAGAAACCTCCTGGTTACTCACTATGGAGTTAGGACATACAACGGACTTCGTCTCGGACTTCCATTGGAAGTACCCAGACAAGCCCAGTCCGCTCCTCACTTAAATCACTCCATTTTTCCTTTTCTTTCTCTCTGACTCTGCTTATATGATATGAAACAAAGAAAACTACCTATTCTACAGTAATTTCCTTACTTCCTTCTCCGACCTCCGGCTGGAGTTCTCCCTCCTCTCCATGGCCAACTCCGCCAGCTCCTCCTCCGGGACATCCTCTTCTTCCTCCACCGACTCCTCCCCTCCGAAGGCCTCTGTTGTCTTCAGATCGACGAGCTGCGCCAGAAGGATGTTCTGCCTCTTGAGGCGCTGGTTTTGCTGCATCAGGACACTTCAGATGTCCTGGATTGTCTCAATGAGAATTGTCCCCAACTGGGACCATGACTTGACCTCCAGCTCCTTCTCGTTGTCCGAAACCTCTGCCATGGCCTCCAAGGTCCTCTTCCACTTCTTCGACAGACCAGCTTCACTGTCCATGCGCCTCCTCCGTTTCTCCGGCTTCACTGCTCTGGGGCGCTCACACTTCACCTTTGCCTCGCAGCACTCCAAGCACAATGACCCCTTACCGGGCCCAGCTTCACACTCAATCCCCCGGTGCTCGCACCTCCTGCACTGCGGCAGTGCTCGTCCTTTTCCCTTATTGGCGCCCTGCTGTGCCTTTATCTCTGCAGCCTAAAAACTCCATTAGCCAAAGACTACAGGGACCGAAGGGTTACTCACCTGCTTGCATGCTGCCTCCTCAGCCTCCGCCTCTTCTGCCGCTCAATGCTCCTCTGCCTCTTGTCTAAAGCTCTCCTCTTTGCGTGCCTTCACGCACCTCCGACGCTCTGAGAATTTGGCCTCCGACATCTCGTCATCGTCGTCTTGGTGCTCCGAGAGACGGGCATCCAGCCACTGTTTGATGTTCGCAATAGAGTTCGATATCAGGAGTTTGTTGGTGTCCAACCAGGATGTACCCTGCCTTTATACATGGACATCAGCAGAGTTCCAATTTCATTCGTTAATCCGTAGGTGGACCACATCATGTGACCTCAGACAAAACACCTCCACACGGACTTTCCACTCAGGGGTTTTCCTTACAGGCCTTGAGGGCTTGGCCTAAGAGGGGGATACTGTCACGACCCAGAAATTACCAAGTCCAACTCCGGTCAACTCCAGAGTACTTTGGGGAACCTTGACCAAGGAGTAACGGACATCTACAGAGTTGTGACTCCGTACTTGTACCTACATTAATCTTTTTCCATTCTAGTCTACATTTTCACCTCCTGATCGGTACAGCCTGTCCCGGCTGTGCTCCATGCTCCATTGTTCATCATTCTGATCCAATGTACATCGCCTTTGCGCATTAGTCTCGGATCTGGACTTCTTCTGGATTTTGAGTAGTATATAAGTCCCCTGTAATATTCTGTCATACCTTCAGTACGAAAATTAACTAAGTCACTGTTACAAACGCCCCTATTTTTCCCCTATTTTCCCCTATTTTTCCAAACACTCATTCACTCACAATTCACTGAATACTCCAATAGCCCCTATGTTCGCTCACTCACTTACTTTCCCACAAAGCCCAACATTCTCCCATGATATTGATCTTGCAGTGACGCATTCTAGAATAACATGTGACGCACCTCATGCCTCCTATCCAACACATGCCCGCACAGCTATGCTTATCCTCCAATAAACACGCAACTCATGTTGCCTCATGTTTCCCGGTGTCAGAACTAGTAATACAAGTATAGGAACTGTAGATAAGCACTGCATGGTCTGTGCACATGTACTAGTAGTATAAATACTATAACCAAGTAGACCAAGACTCCTCAGTCTTGTTCTCCTCAGAGTTTTCCCAGAACAACCACCCTAGTACTCTTGCGACTATAAACACTAGACCCTTAGGTGGGTTCTGGTTGTTTCATTAGAACAAGACTATACTAACCGCCACAGTCTAGCTAACCACTCCAGGACCCCCATCACCACTTTATCACCACCCATCTAGATTGCAAGAACCAAGTAGGTTATTGGTAGGCCGTCCATGCTACGCTATTCACCCCGCACTCCGGTAGTGCCTTACTACAGGATCTCCGACATCTATGCATATGCAGTCGCAGGAAGGACAGGCCTTCCCCCACCGGCATCTCTGCCCTCAGGTCCATCAGGACCAACCACCGATGTCACCTTCCCAGACATCTTCGGGCTAGTCCCTGAGATAGCAGTCAGCTCGGGATCATACGACCCCAACGAGTACAACCCCTCGGACTATGAGGCACAGATAGGAAGGGCCGAGACACACCTACAGGTACCGATCAACTAGTCACTAGTTGAGTACGGATTAGGACTGACGAGTCCATATAGGAACAGGACGAGTTACCCGACTATGACAGCAGCCTAGATCAAGGCTATAGGACTTTGGTCAACAGGACCACTCTAGCACCAGAGGACGCACCCAGTACTTGCTACTGGGCCCCTACTATCAACACTGCAGACCTACCAGGTAACCTAGCTAGAACAGACACTGTCAACACCGAACACCGTCTAACCCTGACATTAGCAGATCGTGAGATCGTATACCCGCCACTCGGATCTCCCACGTACAACCCTAGTACCCCCTTACGGGCACCATCTGAGTTACCGGAACCCGTAGACTGGGAACCAATCCGCGCTGCACTCACCCATCAATCTGCCCATCATTTCGAACATCACCGAAGTTGCTCTCACAGTTCGCATAGAGAGAGTGAAACAGAGAGAATCCACAGAGCTATATGCAAAGGAATACAGCTTGGCATTGAGCAGTCCAGAGATCTTAACCGGATTGAGATCGCAAGACACCAGGTACAACAGGCCACAGATCGTATCAGGGAACGGATACAGATTAGAGAGAGATCTCCCACCCCTATTCCTCATCTGCCTAACCTACCTCACTGGTACCGCATTCCTGACAGTACTACTGGTTATCGCCCTAGTACACTCCGACCCCACACAGCTCTTAGGACACCTCTTCGTTACCATCCATATTAGCAGAACGTACTCCATTGTCAAAATAAACGAGACCCCTGAAAACATTGTACCACGTGCTGAGAACCCTGAGCCTAGAAATCAGGAACAAGTAAGACACCTTGAGAGAGTAAACAGAGGAAGGAACTTCGCACAGAGAGGAAGAACTCTTCATCTCCAGTTCATTAATCAGCAACGTATTCATGCCGCTCAGGAAGCCACATTAGCTGAACAAGAAGCCGCTGCTGAAGCAGGACTTCCATTGCCACCAATAAGAGAACCAATAAGGGTTCCTGCCCCTAACGTACAACCGTTCAGAGTTCCAGGACCACACCTGAACTTGAACTTCACCTTTAATACACCAACAGGAGCAGCACTACTACAAGCAGAAGAAGCTGCTCTAGCTGATCACTCAGACTCCACCCCTGAATCAGAAGAAAACTTTAACTATCCCGCTTGATCCAATATGTCCGCAATCGCTGATCTGTTTGCCAAGTTATGAAACACCCTTTCTCAAACTAGTATGTCTTCCACACAAGAAAGATGGGACTCAATCATCAATATGCTTTCCGCTACTCTTACTGCTTGTGATAACCTTGGTACTGAAACTATTCGCCTCAGAGCGAAAGTCACTACCCTTGAACAGGACAACAATGATCTTAGAGATCAATTGACTGATCTAGAAACTGCCAATACTAGGGCCGCTGCCGGATCTGCTGGAACTACAAAAGGATACACCCAAAAGGTCGAGATCTTTGCAGATCCAGGAGACTATGATGGAAGCCGCACCAAGTTCGATGAATGGTGGGCTAAGATACAAGCATGGCTACGCTTAAATGCTACTGCCATGCCACCAGGTTCCTACACAGCCGTCCAAGCAGTCCTATCCCGACTCAAAGGACCCACTGCAGGAAAGTTTGCCAAAACTCGACTGGCTCGAGGACCTATCTACCTATGGTGTAACCTTGAAGAAGAACTACCCAAGTTCTTCAGACATGCTAATCAGAAAGACTGGGCTCTTATGGAACTTAATAAATTCCATCAAGAAGACCTTAAGACCGGACCTTTCATTACTGAGTTCGAGTCTCTATACAACATGGCAGGAGTTGATGGAGCACACGCTTGTGCTATACTCGAGAAGGCTATAAGACCTTCTATTCTAGTACAGATCACAAAAGAAAAGAAGAGACAGACGGACATTGGTCCTTATATCGAAATAGTATCCGAGATCGGATCTCTCCAAGAATCCATCAGACTTATTCTTGGCCGATCAGAAAAGAAGTCACGCTATGGTGACTCAATGAACATCGGTCTCATTGATGAAGAAGATGATGACCATCTAAACCTAAACTTTACCAGGTCTAGCAAACCGAAACAACGATCCTCAGGAGGATCGTCCGGATCAACAGGATCCACTTGTTTCAACTGTGGAGGTCAGGGACACTTTGCCAAAGATTGTAGGAAACCCTCCTCATGTTGTGGACATTGCAATTGATCCAGAGGACAACATAAACCAACGTGTAGTAAAGGAAGAGCTATTCGTGCTACTACAACCGAACCAGCTGAATCATGGGACCAGATTCAAGAATCTCTACCCCATGCTTGTCAAGGAATGACCTTTGATGAAGTCCGCTCGCTTTTCCAATCAATGCCATCTGACTCTAAGGGAAAAGCCAAAGCAACTTGAAAGAACTGGGCAAGCAAGTTACATCTAGATCCACAAGTTCTGAAATTTTAAATCCATCTCCTATCTATTCATGTCTAGAGGGGCCTTCGATTGATTCGGAGCTTGGCCGGAACTTCATACCGGTGCTTCATTCCTCTATTAAGGAACTAGAAAACCCAGAACAGATAATCCTTCTGGAAGTTGTGGAAGTAAACACGTTACACACAACTCCATCCACCATTGACCAGAAGCGCATTGACATCCGACAGATGTATTCCTTCTTGTCCAAAGCAGACATAGAAGAAATGCTTCCTACACCTGAGATTGCTAAGATCCAAGGCAACCCTGCCAAGGAACTTATTTTACCCATTTCTATTAATCTGAATGCTAGACATTTGATTAACATTCTCGCCTTGTTAGACTCAGGAGCTAACATGACCTTCATTGACAAAGATTGGGCTAGTAAGAATCACATTCCTCTTAAAAACCTAGAACACTCAATCCCGGTATTTAACATTGATGGAACACATAATGCTGCTGGAAGCCTAATGCATTATGCCAAACTTATGATTAATTATCTCAGACATCAAGAAAAGACAATTGCCGAAGTAACCAACTTAGGCAAACATCAAATGATTCTCAGTTATACATGGCTTAAGCATCATAACCCAGAAATTAATTGGGAAACAGGAACCATCCGCATGACGCATTGTCCTGACTCTTGTTGCAATAAATCCAGAAGCTCTTTCCTAAGAACTATTGAGAAAGAAGAGTGCGATCAACTTGTACAGATTAATGCTGCCAAGTTGGATCCAAAACTAAAACTAGATCCCAAAGCCGAAGAACTAGTCCCTAAAGAATATCATAAATATCTTCCCATCTTCACAAAGAAAGAATCTGAGCGAATGCCGATTAGAGAACATTGGGATCATGCTATTGATCTAAAGGAAACTTTTGTACCTAAGAAAGGACGATTGATACCCCTATCTCTGATAGAACAACAAGAAGTTAGTGACTTTATAGATGATCAACTTCACAAGGGCTACATTAGACCCTCCAAGTCACCTCAAACTTCTCCTGTCTTCTTTATTCCAAAGAAGGATGGAAAGAAACGTATGGTTCAAGACTACCAATATCTTAATGAACATACGATTAACAATAACTATCCATTGCCGCTCATCTCCCAGCTTGTTGACAAGCTTAAAGGAGCTAAACTATTTACAAAAATGGATCTCCGCTGGGGATACAATAATGTATGCATCAAAGACAGGGATAAATGGAAGGCAGCCTTTGTCTGCCATCGAGGAGCCTTTGAACCACTAGTAATGTTCTTTGGGCTATGCAACTCCCCAGCTACTTTTCAAACAATGATGAACGACATATTCTCAGACATGGATAATGTCTGTGTCGTCTATATTGATGATCTCATGATCTTCACGAAAACAGTTGATTGAAAGAAACACAATCAGATCATACTTGAAGTACTATGCCGACTAGAAGAAAATGCTCTTTTTGTCAAGCCAGAAAAATGTTCCTTTCGAGTTACAGAAGTCGAATTCCTAGGGATGACCATAACCCCTGATGGAATCCGCATGGATGAAGACAAAGTAAAAGCAGTCCTCGAATGGCCTACACTGACAACTGTATGACAAGTTCGCAGTTTTCTCAGTCTAGCCAACTTCTATCGACGATTCATTGATGAATATGCACAAGTGGCTTGTCCTCTCAATGACTTGACCAAGAAAGACACTCCATTTAAATGGACTGATTCACAACAATCTGTGTTCGACACGCTGAAAAAGAAATTCACTCCCGCACCCATTCTCGCATTTCCGGATAATGATAAAACATTTCGCCTAGAATTGGATGCCTCAGATTTTGCCACAGGAGCCGTACTCTCTATCGAAATTGATGGCAAATGGCATCCAGTCGCTTATTCTTCCCATTCCATGTCACCAGAAGAATGCAACTATTCTATTGCAAATAAAGAAATGCTTAGTGTCATTAGAGCTTTAGAACTCTGGCGACATTACCTAGAAGGAGCTTGGTTCGAATTTGAAATATGGAATGACCATGAAAACCTTCAATGGTTCATAGTTCGACAAGATCTTAACCGACGACAAGCCCGATGGGCTCAATATCTATCTCGGTTTAACTTTAAATGGTTACACGAACCAGGGACCTCTATGGGAAAGGCAGATGCTCTTTCTCGATGAGAAGATCATGCTGATGGAAGAGAAAATGATAATAAAGGAGTATTGGTTATCCCTAAAGAGTCAATTGCCAAACCGACAAATTGGAACTGTCGTTTCTTTAGCAACTGATGCCGATACCATTCATAATCAGATCAGAGATGCTACCTCTAGATTAAATGAAACTGATGTCACAAAAATATGCAAGGAACATCAAGTCTGTACGGAGCAAGAAGATTTGCTAGCAGACGACAATAACAAGATCTTTATATCCGATGTTGATGATCTTCACATGGAAGTACTATGCCTACACCATGATACTCCGCTTGCAGGACACCCTGGAGCTGAAAAAACATTGGAATTAATTCAGAAAAGTTACACTTGGCCTGGCTTGAGCACATTAGTCAAAGACTATGTCTCATGCTGTGATCGCTGTGCTAGATTCAAAGGACAAAACATTGCACCTG
Organism: Boletus subcaerulescens; assembly: GCA_038090555.1. Taxonomy (NCBI): domain Eukaryota; kingdom Fungi; phylum Basidiomycota; class Agaricomycetes; order Boletales; family Boletaceae; genus Boletus; species Boletus subcaerulescens. The sequence continues at coordinate 2,839 of JBBPNA010000588.1, read as the reverse complement.
CAGGAAAGCTACAACCCCTGCCTATACCAGAAGGACCGTGGCAAGATCTCTCAGTGGATTTCACTACTGATCTTCCCCTTTGCAATGGATTTGATTCAATCCTAGTGGTTGTTGATCGATTCTTCAAAGAAGTCGAATTCATCCCTTGCAATAAAGCCATATCAGCTTTGGAAACTGCCAAGCTATATATGACTCATGTTTGAAAACAACATGGATTACCGAAAACAATCATATCTGATCGAGGACCACAGTTTGCTTCACAGGTGATGCAAGACTTGTGTAAACGATTGGGAATACAGCCTAAATTATCGACCGCGTTTCACCCTCAGACGGATGGACAGACAGAATGCATGAACAGGGATTTGCAACAATACCTTCGTCTTTTTACTTTCGAGAAGCAAAACGAATGAGCTAATTGGCTACCACTGGCGCAATTCTCTTACAACTCTAAACGACAGGCTTCTACAAAGAAAACCCCATTTTCTGTCACCCGCACATATGAACCACACATTGGTTTTGAGCAACATATTATTAAAGCACCCTCTGCTGAGCAATTTATAACAGATATCACTCAAACAATTGATCAAACAAAGGCTAATCTTGCTGCTGCGCAAAATCAAATGAAAGCACAAGCCGACAAACATAGATCCGCTGTGCCTAGTTATTCCATACTGGATAAAGTTTGGTTATCAACCGATCATTTGAAATTGACACATGCTTCATGGAAGCTCTCTGAGAAATGGCTTGGACCCTATGAGATTACGGATCTAATCAGGTCGAATGCAGTCAAGCTTCGCTTGCCGCGCACTATGAGAATTCACCCAGTTGTGAATATTTCTCACATAAAACCCTATAAAGAACATCTTGATGGTCAACCCATATTCCATCCTGGACTAGTGAAGGTCACAGAGGAACGAGATGTTGAATTCGAAGTCGACTATATTGCCAACTCTAGATGGAAAGGCCGCCGCCTTGAATTCCTTGTCCACTGGCAAGGATTTACAGAAGAAGATCGCACATGGGAACCTGAATCTAATCTGTCTAATGCCAAGACAGCTATTGATGAATTTCATCATGCACATCCTAATGCACCTCAACGGCTCCAAATGACATCTTTTGAATTCTTTAACTTATGTAACACATAGTCCTTTCCTGGACGCAAGTATTCAGGATGTTGGTAGTCAAGATATGCCTCCATGTTGTAGTGCCATGTGGATTGTGACACTTGCTCCTCAACCCTAGTGATGTGTTCTACTTGAGGCATTGACTGGTGGGTGAGTTGTAGGATTGGTCTACCCCATCCTGGACTTGGAAGCGCTGCATACTTGGTGGGGAAACTTATGCTTGACCTTGAGATTCTGAGTCAGGTACTAAAATTCTTCGAACAAAGTGTATTTTCATGCTAGCTACTTTTTCAGACATGCATTTGTGGTCACATTTTCACCAATATCGGTGCTTTCACTCGTCATGAGAAGGGATGCAAGAAAGGCAAAAAGCATTTATCAAGTGCCCTTGAGAGGGCCAAGGAGATTTACCAAAACAAAAGGATAAAAATGCATTGTGGGTGGGACCAGGGCAGAGACATATGCTCCACTCAGAAAGACAAATCCCCTCACGCAACTCCAGAGGGTGGGTTGGATGTCCCATATCTCTGCTGTACCTTATGTACTTACTACTGCTGTTTCAAGGAATGCATTCCTATTTGTGCAGCCTACACTTGAGCTCCGGCGGAGGTCCAGAGGTGTTGAGGTAAGGTGTACTGGAGCTATTTGAGTTTACGAGTCAAGTCCGAGTTTGATGGACCGAAGTCCATTTGGACAAGGTGTGTAGGAGGTGCCGACATGGGTTACTGACTAGCAGCGATGCCCGGAGTTGTCGGAGGGCGGAATGACCAGAGGAGTGGAGTTGTTGAGGACATCGGCACAGGACTTATGTGTCGCCCCCTTGCTAGACTCACTGGTCCTCGTATTTCGGAGGTTCGGGTGAAGGTTAAGAAGGGGTGTATATAGATGGAAAGTTGGGTATGATGGATGAGGCTATGAATAGTAAGGCAAGGAGGTCAGATGAGATTAGGATAGTTTCGACGAGATATTTGTACTACTACGATGGAGAATACAGAAGTGTTATATATACTAAAAGTCCGGAGGAGATCTGGGTCCATAAATACTGAACAAGGCGATGTACATAGGAGCAGAATGATGATCAGAGCGGAGCACGGAACACAGCTGGGGCAGGCTGTACTGATTGACAGGCAAAATACAAGCTAGAGCTGAAGGGGGTTGATTAGAGGTATAGAATTCGGAGGTACAAGTCCGAGGTATGTCTGTTGACTTGAGGTCAAAAGTACTCTGAGGTATTCAAGAGTTGGAACGGAGTTGGACTTGTCAAATATCTTGGTCTGAGGTCAAATGGTGTTCCGAGATACTATATTCCGGAGTTGGCCGGAGTTAGACTTGGTGGATTTCTGGATCATGACATATACCAACTCAATCAGCTGTAGAGTGCCCAGAGTGGATGCATAGAGGACAGCTCTCAGACATGTTCTGACAGGGACAAGTTTCTGAACCTCTCTTTGCACTGGCATACTGAAATAAATTTTCTTTTCAAGGATATTTGCTGTCTCATTAAGTTCCACATGATATATGTTTCATCTTGAGTGCACATTCCAGCTCCCCTGTGCGCCCACAGAAACCACATGGCAGGTTCCCATGGCATCATGTTCAGGTACATCACATGCTGCATGAAGGATGTGGATACTCATATGAGACCAAAGATCAAATACTTTCACACTCCCACAAATAGTGCAGTTGCTAGCCACTGTTTTGCCACATGTTCCAGT
>JBBPNA010000587.1:0-16024 GCA_038090555.1 Boletus subcaerulescens | reverse complement strand
AAAGTGGGATCTAGAGAGTGTAGAGAGAATGGGTAGTGAACTAGGATCTAAAGTGTAGCGCATATGTGTGTGACTAGATTGAGTGACTGAGTGATGTCACAGTGTGACATGTAGTGATGTCTAGGATGTGACTATTGTGTGACCAGTATAACTGATTAGGAATCAGTTACTAGTGAAAGTGTAGTGTCCGGGTTATAGGGGTTAATTGCGGTTATCTGGTGTTCTAGCTATAGGAAAAAGGAGGAAAAATAGGGAAATAATCTGGTGGATAGTAGCGTCTGTTACAGAGTCCTTTTGAGAGAAATACTTCCCACACTCAGTGCAGGAGAACGAGCAACCAACATGTGTGCCAATGTGCCATCTAATTCCATCATGGCAACAAATTTTGCTGCAGAATCCTCTGTTTGTCCACCAAGGGCAATGCATCTCTCTGTCCACTGATCCCTGCACATTGTGCACCTTATGGAGATGGACCATCAAGATGTCAAAGGTGGTGAAAACTTGGCCACAGATTGTATCACTGGTCAGACACTGGCAGCAATGACCGACATTGTTTGTCTGTGCAGCTGTTCTACACGATTATGATTCCATCACATCAGGTGTATTCTGAGTCCTGTGTATAGTTTGGGAATCTCACACACCCGTGACACTTGTGGCCAAGGTCTTATAAGGTCTTATAAGGATGTATAATATATGTCTGTAGATAACAAATCTTTGCAATAGGTCAATACATTATGCATTCAGATAACGTTCTTATAAGGACCTTATAAAACCCAACCTTCACAACCCAGAAATCCACCAAGTCCAACTCCAGCCAACTCCGGAATACCTTGGAACACCCTTTGACCTCAGACCAAGATATTTGACAAGTCCAACTCCGGAATACCTCGGAGTACCTTTGACCTCAAGTCAACGGACATACCTCGGACTTGTACCTCCGAATTCTGTACCTCTAATCAACCCCCTTCAGCTCTAGCTTGTATTTCGCCTGTCAATCGGTACAGCCTGCCACGGCTGTGTTCTGTGCTCCGCTCTGATCATCATTCTGCTCCTATGTACATCGCCTCACGCAGTATTTACGGACCCAGATCTCCTCCAGACTTTTAGTGTATATAACACTTCTGTATTCTCTGTTGTAGTAGTAGTACAAATATCTCGTTGAAACTTTCCTAATCTCCTCTGACCTCCTTGCCTTACTATTCATAGCCTTGTCTATCATACCCAACCCTCCGTCCATATACACCTCTTCCTAACCTTCACCCAAACCTCCGAAATACGAGGACCAGTGAGTCTAGCAAGGGCACAACACATAAGTCCTGCGCCGATGTCCTCAACAACTCCGCTCCTCTGGTCATTCTGTCCTCCAACAACTCTGGGCATTGCTGCTAGTCAGTAATCCACGTCGGCACCTCCTATACATCTTGTCCGAACGGACTTCAGTCCATCAAACTCAGACTTGACTCATAACCTCAAATAGCTCCAGTACACTCTTACCTTGACACCTCCATACCTCTGCCAGAGTTAGACCAGTCAGGAGAAATATGGACTGTGACACCAACAAGTGCACCATGCAATTATGTATCTGCTCGCAAGTAAACCATAGTTATCTTGGCATACAAGGGTCTATGAACAAATACAAAATTTATGTTGGTTCACCATAGTTGTCAATCCGTTCATTGGTGCCTATAGTGACCCATCCTTATGAACCCTGCTAACAAATGCAAGTCATTTTGGTTAATAGACTGGTTATACAATGCCAAAATCCCAATGAAAAGTAATTAATGATCGAATGGGTTGTATAGAGTCTTTCATATTATCAACTGAACATATTGTCCTTGTCACTTCCCTCCTCATTACTTGCCTCTGATTGCGTGTCCTCCTCCTCATCGAGCTTATCTTTGTCTTCGACCTCAACCTCGTCAACCTCATCATCTGTCCACAGGAATTTCTACATCATCGTCTTTCAATTCATCACCAGCTTCGATGGACAGAGCAAGGTTTGGATCATTATCATTCAGAGTAGTGTGGCCCACCCCTATTCCTGCAAATCGGGCAAACATGTCTCTGTCCATAAAACTATGTGTGTTATTGCCTGGAAAATGAAACAACCTCAATTCTAGAGCTCACATGTTAACATACAACCCTCTCCAGTCATCTGTTTTCCCAGGTTGCCTTGCCAGTGACTTCCCAGCTCGCAGAAGTTCATTTGTGCGACCATCAGCAAATGCAGGGATCAGATGGCAGCCATGGATCACCAGTGACGGGTCTAAAAACCCAAAGGGGATATGGTCAGTATCATTAGGAACATAGCCCACCTTTGGTAGATGGGCCTCTTTGAAGCCCCATTTATGATTCCTATCAATTCTGAGCCAATGGACCCACATAACCTCCATGCTCTGCTTTGCATGACTCACTCCCCCTGGACAGAAATGTACCTTGATGTGGAATGCATGGATGTGTTGAAAGGACATGTACTTATAGTCACGTGACCTTATATTAAGTAAGCATTACAAAGGATATATAAGACTCGACTGAGTCTGAATATAATACATCTCTCTTGACCAGCAACTGCTATCATCTCCATCAACTCCAACCCACCCAAGGTAAGTAAACCCTAGAGTAGATTCCTAGGTAGCCCGTGCGGCAATGCCGGCTACCAGCTATTGCAACAGGTTATGAGCCCTGCAGCTCTGACGATGCAGTTTACCGCTTGTCATCTGCTCATGGGTGAAACCCTTGGACACAGGCCATTCTGTGCGGAAATGCCGAACGCTCTTTGATGCGGCAACGCTCAAGAGCAGCAGCCATTAGACTCTGAATGTAGGGGGTCGCTATGACCCTACATTCTGAGAGCTCTGACTGTTCAGCAATGCGAACATTATTCTCGCTCCCTTCATTGGTTTATGCTGACAAGTTACTCTTTCAGAACCTACTATCATGTTGTCTACCCTCTCCACACTTCCCAAACTCAGCAGCACCAACTACAAACGTTGGGCACAGGACATGGAGGTGTACCTTCGCGCCATCAGCATTTGGAACAAAGCCATGTCGAAAACACGCCCCTCCCAGGTCAGAACGGCCCCTACCCCCAAGGAAGAAGAAGCTCAGGACAAATGGGACGAGAACGATGACCAAGCCCTCAGCTCTATTCGTCTCTGTCTTGACGCCTCCATCGCTGGCAACTTCACCACATACCGCGAGGCCAAGTTACTCTGGGATGCTATCAAGGCCAAGTACGAAACCACCTCCCTCGCCTCTGCCTACACTGAGTGGAAGATCATGCTCAGGATCACCTTCCCTGACAACAACCATTCTGGCCTGGCTTTCTCCAAGCTGAACGCCAGCTTCGCTCAGCTGGAACAGCTCCAGCACAAGGTCCCTGATAACCTCAAGGCCCTCATCACTGTTGCCAAGCTCCCCAAGTATGCGGAGACCCTCCACCAGCAGCTCAATGCTGCCATCAACGCTGACCCCACCAAGACCAAAGTCTTAACCATGGTGGAATTGGAGACCATCCTCACTGCTGCTTGGCAGCACTACCTCACCCACCGGCCTCCACCTCGTGCCCAGGCCAACAAGGTCTTGAACGTAAAACGCCAGCAAGGCAACCCCTCCTTCAAGAAACAGCAGGAGACCTCATCTGATAAAAAGGATGAGGAGAAGAAGGATAAGGGGAAGAAGCATCGTCAGGGAAAGCGCTCTGAAGAAGGGGAGAAGAAGTGCAAGGATTGTGCAGCCACAACCGCTGAGTCATCCTCCGCCTCGTTCGCGTTTGCGAACATGCTCCAGGAGCCTGCGGTTTTTAGCCCAGCCTCCACCGACTTCACTGAGCCCACTCAGGACCCCCGCGCTTTTGTGCACACTCCCGGCACCGCCCACTACGGGCCCCCCGCCTTCCCTTAAGTCCAAGAGGCCATCTCCCTTGCTTGTCGTATTGGGGAGACCCCCACCACTCAAGTGGTCCGCACCCTTGAGCCCATTGTCAAACACCACCACCGTGTACATGCACGGCAACACTCCGCTTTCAATCAGGATGGTGTCTTCGGCACTAGAACCATTCCCCCCAACCACACCAGCCCCTCCATGCCCTCTCTTATAGAGCGCATGGAGACCCCACGAATTGTCGAGATTATCTCTGATTCAGAGGACGACGACTCCGTCAGCCTTGGTGAGGACATGGTGGTGGATGACTATATCGTGCGGTTCTTTGACGACAGCACCCAGTGGCAAGTCCCTCTCTTCCTTTGTCCGTCTCTCACAGGCACTGACGCGCGGTTTTTATCGCCTCAGATTGTATATAATTTACATACACCTGTAGTAGATAGTGACAATGCTATCACTGCTCCTCCCTTCTCAATGTGTGACCGCTGTAAAAAGCAGAAAATAACTAAGAGTAAAGGAAAGGAAAGAGAACATGACGACCACCTTTCTCATGATATGTGGCTCCTTGATTCAGGAGCTTCATCCCACTACACCAATGATCTAAACGATTTGATTGAGTATTCTGCTTATATGCAACCCACCTACTCTCAGACAGCAAATGGTCATGTGCCAATTAAAGGCAAAGGTACAGCAATTATTCGCTTCCAAGGTAGACTTGTGCAGTTATCGCCAGTCATTTACATGCCATCATGCACCATAAAGCTCATATCTATGGGTACCTTGTTAACCGATGCCTGTATGATGCTTCAGACCACACCCAGTCATATCAATATTTTTGATAAATGCACTAAGCAACTGGTACTAGGTTTCCACTCCCATGGTGACACAATGTACTGGATGCGTGCCCCCACTGTTCATCCTCAAGCCGACTTATTGTCTATGGCCTCTGTGGACTATGAACTCCTCCACTGCCGTTTAGGCCACCCCTTGCGCGATGTGCTCTGCACCGCCAAGAAGCACATTAAGGACTTTCCAGATGTTGATATTCCATCCACTACTCCTATATGCTCTGGTTGTGAGCTTGGTAAACAACCAAATCGTACTTTTCCTCATAGCGAGAAGCGCTCCCTTTGAGTTAATTCATTCTGACCTCAAATCGTTTGAAATCGAATCATACCACAAGTACAAGTATGCAGTCGTCTTTTATGATGACTACACCTCCATGGCTTGGATAGTCCTGATTAAAACTAAGGATCAAATGCTCAAAGCAACCAAGCAATTCCATGCCTATGTGTGTACTCAGTTCAACACCATGATAAAACACTGGCGCTCTGATGCAGGAGGAGAGTATACCTCCAAAGCTTTCACTGAGTATATGTGTGATAATGGCATACAGATACAACAATCTGCCCCCTATGCTCACCAGCAGAACGGACACACGGAACGCCTCATCCATACCATAATGGACAACGCACAACCCATGCAACTGCAGGCTTGCCTGCCCGATTCCTATTTGGAGTTCGCGGTACTATATGCACTTCATGTGTATAATCACACCCCTTCACATTGGCTCCAATGGAAAACACCATCCGAGATGCTCACAGGCGAAAAGCCTACCTTTTCGCATCTTCAGGTTTTTGGCTGTGGTGCATACGTCCACTTACCTGTCGAGACTCACAAAGGCAAATTGCAGCCTAAATCACAACTGATGATCTACCTGGGCGTCTCCGCTGGTAGTGACTCAAACTACCTTTTCATGCACCCTAATAACATGCTACACACATCGGCTCACACCATATTTGATGAGCATCTCTTCCCAAGGTGTTCAAAGGCTCAGCCACACTGGCCCATTAACCACCCGCCGCATTCTCACTCTCATGATGACAAGTCTTTGGATTCTGATTCTGAACCCTCGGACCAGGAGTCAGATGCGGAAATCGCTCCTCCTACTGTCCATCGTCGCCCGGCCCCAAGGCCACCTACTCCACCTCCAGCGGCACCTCCTAGGGTTCCTACACCGCTGCTGGCTCCACCGGCACCTCCGGTTACCCCTCCTCGTCATCCACCTCCGCCTCCACCTGCTCGGCCAGAGCACCCACAGCAAGAGCGCCATGCCCCCATCCGTCCTGGAAACATTTATGGGGAGTGCCACGAACTGCTAAAGCAGCTTCGCGACATCGAACACATCTCTGACTGGCGCAGACTCGTTGGAGAAGCACCAGCTGGACCTTCAGATTCACCTGTTGTTCCTGGAGGAATGCCTCCGTCCCCAACTCCATCGGAAGATGACGTAGAGCGCATCACCAGGGAAGGGGGAGACACATTGGTTTCATACCTCTGCAGCCGTGCCTTCCCGCTGAAAGTAGAACAGTCCAACGTGAACTACCGCGAATGGACATACCGTGACATCCTCAAGTTACCACAAGAGGAACAAACCCTTTGGCATAAAGCCTGCCACGATGAGTTACAAATACTCAAGGTTGTAAGGTCTATGAAATCATGGATCGACCCGCAAACAGGAAGGTTATTAAAAACTGATGGGTCTTTGATGTAAAATCAGATGGTAGAAAGAAAGCCCGGCTTGTCGCCAAAGGCTTCTCCCAGGTAGAAGGGATTGATTTTGATCAAATATTCTCACCCGTCATATGCTTTGAGACAGTGCAGTGCATGCTCGCCCTCACAGCAACAGAGAACTGGTACATCACAGGTCTCGATGTCCGATCCGCCTATTTATATGGCAAACTGGACGAAGAACTATACATGGACTTCCCTGAAGGCTTTATGCCTCCTTATCTCAAAGGGAAGGTCTTGAGACTACTACGCACCCTATACGGCCTTAAGCAAGCCGGACTAGCTTGGTGGTGCAAACTTGACAAATCCATGAAAGAACTGGGCTTCACACGTCTTAAAACAGATGCTGGCCTATTCATCTATCGCAAAGGCAAAGAGCTCGTCCTAGCGATTATCTACGTAGATGACACCATCTTCTGCAGCCCCAACAAACCTTTCATAGACAAGGTTAAGGCTGCATTCATGAAGAAGTGGGACTGTCACGACTTAGGAGAAACACGCGAATTCCTAAGAATGAACATATGTCGAGATGGTCAAACAATTAAGATAGACCAGTGAGAATACCTCGACAAAGTCATAGAGCGATGCGGCATGACTAATGCAAAAATCACCAACACCCCTCTCCCTCAGGGCTATTACCCAGAGAAGAATGATCTCCCTGTCCAACTGGAACTTTGGACGCAATTCCAACAGGTCATCAGATCATTGCTGTATCTTATGATTGGCACAAGACCTGACATCTCATATGCGGTTACCCAACTCACCCGCATGTCTGCAAACCCATCAGAAGAGCATCTGAACAAGGCTCTATACATCTGTCGGTACCTCCTTGGCACCCGAGACTACTCTCTTGTATACAGTGGCAAGACTGGTAAAGGCATTATCGCCTGCACTGACTCTGATTGGGGACAAGACAAAGTCACGTCTCACTTGCAAACAGGTTTCTACCTGAAATTCGCGGATGGTGTGTTCTTGTGGAACTCACACTTACAAAAGACCACAGCTCTGTCTTCTACGGAAGCTGAGTACATGGCCTTGAGCGACTGTATGCACCAGGCTATTTGGATTCATCAAATGATGGAAGAACTTGGTTATCGCCTTGGCCCCATCCCCGTTTGTGATGTCAATCAAGGGTTGCTCTTTATTGCACAGAACCCAGTTATGGAAAAATGTTCCAAACATGTCCAGATCTGTTACCACTTCATACGTGATGCTGTGATGCTATGGAAGCAGGTAGAGCTGCTCTTTATCCCAGGGACCGACAATCCCGCAGATATGTTCACTAAGAACCTTGGACATGTCAAGTTCAAGGAGTTTCACTTCCAGCTCGGTTTGGAATTCAACTCGCTGTCATAAGACTGTGTGGACGTTTCTATTTACTTTATATTCCTCACTTTGATATCTATGTATCTACCATATACTAGACAAGGGGGAGTGTTGAAAGGACGCGTACTTATAGTCATGTGACCTTATATTAAGTAAGCATTACAAAGCGTATATAAGACTCGACTGAGTCTGAATATAATACATCTCTCTTGACCAGCAACCGCTATCATCTCCATCAACTCCAACCCATCCAAGGTAAGTCTACCCTAGAGTAGATTCCTAGGTAGCCCGTGCGGCAATGCCGGCTACCAGCTATTGCAACAGGATGACCTGAGCATACCAGAAAAGGTGTTCCTCATCCCTTGAAGATGTCATCACAGTGTCTCCTCGGGATACACGGATTGTATCATGGTCTCGCCAGATGTTGTGGGAAGTGTAGTTGATCCATATTAGCTTAGACTCCACAACCTTGTCGATCTCCAGGAGACGTACTTCATTGCGTTGTTCTGGAATGAAGGACTGCTCATCACCATCGTAATCTAACCCGAGAAGCCATGATAGAAGATGATCCTTAAGGGTTTGCATGAAGTCCAGCTTACAGTCATAATCGATATCAGACTACTCCATGCACAATGTAACCAGTCTCTTACCTTGACTGCAGGATCATCCTGGTGCTCCTGAAGAAACTGGGGCAAGCTAAAGATGTTGTCACCTCGTGGTGTGTCTGTCATAGAGTGATGAAGCTGAGGCGAACTATCAATTGCCTTGATCTCCTCCTCCTCAAGCACAAAGTTTTCCAGGTTGAGTTGCTGCCTGACATGTGTTTTTTGTCTCTCTTGCTTGGCAAACTGCTTGTACACTCCTTTCTTGTTCGAACTACCATAAAATTGCTTTATCAGCTTGTGCACTTGTTCGCCCTAATTGCATCATGACGCATCAACTTGTGTGGCCCTGAGTTTACAACGAGCACCCACCACTTGAGTTGTATATGAATCCATTGTTCTGAACGTCTGGATGGTCTTCCCATTATCACCCAATGCATGGAACTTGTATATGTTGATGTTGAACGTCTTCGGTATCAGATCAGATCTCACAGGTTTCTTCTGGTGGCCTGATTGAACATTGGCGAGCTCCCTTCTTATTCTGCAACTCATCTCTCTGGGCAGTTCCTTGGTTGAGATTTCACAGCAAGTTATCCATTGAAACTTTTGGACTTGCGCCCCAAGCTGACACAGCACCTGATGTAGCAGAGCCACTATGTCGTTGGTATGCATCCTTAGCTTTGCCAACACGTGCCATCCAGCCAGACGGAATAGGAGGGTCTGTACTATTTTTCTGTGGATGGGTGGCAGTAACCCATCAAAAATGGGGATGGAACACTGTATGGCATGTAAAATAATTAAGTCGGACATATGATTAGAGCAAGGCATACCTGTAGGATGTCTTCAAAGTACCATGCTGGGCGCTGGCTAGTATCTGCGACATTGGCTGGGAAGCAGCGAATGGCATTGCTGAAAGGTGAAACAGCAGCAAACCTACAACAGTGTGTTAGTCTTGTATACATTATGCGACCAGAATTACCTTTGGTTGAGAATAGCGATGCATGTAGGGTTGACCCTCTAGAGGATTACAAGCAGGTGTTGGAAAATGCCCTTCCAAATTCCTTGATCAAACTCATGCATTATGTCCATGACGAGGGTAGGATAGATATTGAGTCCTAGATGTGAGAGACGCTCAGTGAACACATTCTATTATCAGAAATCGTCAACATCGTCATGTGATATCGACACTGAGGTTCTTACCACAGTAGAGACCAGCAAAGAGGCCTTCAGCAGGCACTCCACCTGAAGACTCTTCAGGGGCTTGCCAAACTTGTAGATGACCCGCCAGGCTTGGAGGACCTTCTGCTGAAAATGAGTACGAATCCGAGAGAGAGCCTGGCTGCTATGTCTGTCTGAAACCCCAGTTGATGGAAGCTCGACTTCGGGACGAAACACCGTGAACACGGACAGATCCCTTTGTCTCTCATCATTGCAAGTATCACCCTGGAAATCCAGTCAGCTGTGGTTCCTATTCTCAAACACATTTGAGCTGACGTACTTCTCGGGGTAGTCTGCAGAGTATGTGAATATTCGGGGATATACCTGTCTGAGGATGCCATCAAAGCATTTGATGACTATACCGTTCTTGTAAGCTTGCACAAATTCATTGTCGAGTAGTATCCTCCACACAGCCTGTACGAGCTCTCGTTTACAGTGGGCAAGCATCTCAGCAGGGTTCTTGATGTTTAATTGTTCTGAGAGGTAACCGTGTAAGGAGGCAGGAAGCTGAAATACTAGTGAGATCTCAGGGTACATGTCATAGACCAATGGACACTTACTTGGGGGATGAATGCAATTGGATGGCACACACCTCCCTCCGAGCTTGTACGGGCATATTGTCACGACCCAGAAATCCACCATGTCCAACTCCGGCCAACTCTGGAATACCTTGGAACACCGTTTACCTCAGACCAAGATATTTGACAAGTCCAACTCCCTTCCAACTCCAGAATACCTCGGAGTACTTTTGACCTCAAATCAATGGACATACCTCGGACTTGTACCTCCGAATTCTGTACCTCTAATCAACCCCCTTCAGCTCTAGCTTGTATTTCACCTGTCAATCGGTACAGCCCGCCCTGGCTGTGTTCCGTGCTCTGCTCTGATCATCATTCTGCTCCTATGTACATCGCCTCGCGCAGTAATTACGGACCCAGATCTCCTCCGGACTTTTGGTGTATATAACACTTCTGTATTCTCTGTTGTAGAGTAGTACGAAAATCAACTAAAGTCCTATTACTTCCAATCTCACTCCTTCCCTATGATCTTCTCATCTCCTCCTTAAATCTCTGACCCATTGAAATACGAGGACCTGTGAGTCTGGCAAGGGTGCAACACATAAGTCCTGCACCGATGTCCTCACCCCCTCCGCTCCTTGGTCCCTCCGTCCTCCGACATCTCCGGACGTCGCTGCTAGTCAGTGATAAACGTCGGAGCCCCTATCTATCATCTCCGAACGGACTTTGTTCCATTATCCTTGGAGTTGGTCTACTACCTCTGGACTTTGTTCCATCAACCTCAATCCCTCCGGATCTCTGCCAGAGTTTGACAAGGAGAAATATGGTCTCTGACAGTATTTTCGTACTGCTCTTGTCATCTCACATTCCTTATCTCGATGTATCCTCATGACATCACTCCGCTCTCGTGGTCTTACGACCTCTGAGATCCCATCCTTATGTTTCCCCTTCCTTTTGCAGTACCTCCAAAACCCCTAGGTCATATCATCTATGTTCAGACTTGCCTTTTCGGCTCTTTACCTCCGGACCACCCTAGTAACGACCACCCCAACCTCTTCCTTATCTCCGACCTTCACTCCGTTTTGGGCCTTTCCTATCTGTACCTTTCATGTCCTCTCATTGGTTCTCCCGACGCTTGTTCTAGGTCCTTGCTTGCCCACTGCAAATCCGTCGATTCCGGGTCACAAACATTCTTCTCCATGAACACCAGCCAAAGGACTTCCAACTCTGACATGATTCTCCAGACTTCTGAGTTTTCTCTTGTATGTACAGATTCACCTGAAACCACCTTGGACATTGTAGCTGTCCTCACGTCATGCTTCGTCCACTTTGTCCTTCAATCTCCTGAAAATTATATTCCTCTGTCCGCCTCCATTCTCCTCCAGAATTCACTCCGGAACTACAGGACATTTGAGTAACTTCAGCATGGACACCAATCCTTACCTCCGATTCTTTCCACGATTCTTTCAGAGACTTGCCGATTCCACTGTCATCTCCGTTGAGTCCTCCGGACCCTCCTGAGGAACTCCGGACTTTATGACTTCATGGTAGTCTCCATCTGTTCCTCCCTTCATACTTCTTTGAAGACCCTTTCTATTCCACTGTCGTCTCCGTTGAGTCCTCTGGACCTCCAGTGGAACTCTGGACTTTCACGACTTAGTGGTTGTCTTCACTGCTCTTCCCTCATGCCTTTGGGCATCCTCTGTTACACTCCATCTGCCTTCTCTTCCATTCAGCACCTCCTGGCGGATACCTGTCCATCCCTCATGAAGACTCCACTCATCACCGTCGCCTCCGTTGACCCTCTGGATCACTCCAGGGAAAGTCCAGAATATCGACTGTGTTGATGTCTTCCACTCCTACCTCTGTTCTCTGACTCCTCCCTAAGCCTCCTACTCTCCACTACTTTACCTCCTACGGCAAAATACCACCCCCGAACCATTTTGGTTAACCCTTGTTGGATTCCCAATGCATATTGTTATTGGAACCGCTAGCCCTACCTTCCATTCGATCCGTTGATCCGATTAGGTTACGAGCAGCAACTTCTCCAGACTCCTGCAAAAAGAATGCCAACCCCGACGTCATCCTTTGTCAACCTCTGAGACCTCCGATATCAGTGTCATTTCGACATCTCCGATTATCACCTTCGTCTCAGAAGTCAACTCCGGTATCATCCCCGATATCATCTCGTGCATTCGCACACCCGGTAAAATGCCTATGGACCTCCTGGACTTTCAAGTCCACCCAACCTTCTCCCAATAAAAAATGAAGACGGGTCCCCCCCAGGATGGCTCTTCCTTGTTACATTTTCTCCTCCATCAGATGTGCTAGCACTCTCTACTTTCACCTCCGCTCCCATTTCCGAGCGCTATGCGCTCTTCCAGATTGGATCCGCCACTGGATCTTATCACCTCCCTCCGGACCATACCCACCTCCGAAGTATCGGACATCAACTCCGAACTTCCTCTTTCCCTCGTTGCTAAGAAAGAACCGAGTTTTGCCTTCCTCCACACGGCCAAAATTTGATCTTCCTTCAAGACCTTCCTCCTAAATGGGTACTCATCTGACCCTCACCTCCGCTTCCACATCCAAGCGCTGTGCGCTTGTTCCAATAGGATTTCCACTCCATCTTGTCACCTCTCATCCCTCCTACCTTCCTCCGTCTTGCAACGTTCTTCCTCTTCTTTCCGAACTTTAGCTCACCTCCGCCGCGGAGCGAACCTCCTCGCTTGTAGTCCTGTTATTGGTGTCGCCCAGGAATATCCAAAACAATCATGATCGAATATAGACCTCAGATCTCCACCTCTCATAGACTACAGGTACCTCCGACTCCCTCCGCTGGCTCCCTCAACTCCGTTCTTGCTCCAAACCTCCTCACACTTGCCAGCTCCAGACCTCATAAAGGTCTTCCCTTCATTATACACACCTCGGTCCTTCATCCGAAAAGTCCCTTAGGACTTCTCCGACACACTTAGGAACTTCTTCCACTCCTCGCATCCATCTTCGTTCTCCTTTGTTGCCTCCGCTTCGAACTCTGGATGCCCAGTCACTCTTGAAGTTGCTATTCACAACCTTCCTGAGTTTCTCATCTGCTCTCTTCCTTGCCTTGCTAGCTCGGGATTGAACTCCCTCAGGAACTCTGTTGACATGCGCAACCTCGTTGACATCACAAGAAGAATAGTACACTCCTTCTGTCGTCACTCCGGGCCACTCTACCCTCTTTGGAACTCCTTACACTGCCACACTCCGGACTAGTGTCAGTCATCTCCAATGGCTTGGCACTCCCTGGTACGCTCAGAGTTCCCTCCAATGCACTTTCTCGATCTTTCTTTTTGGGGTTCTCCTTGTAAGAGGGGGATAAGGACTCCGCTCGCAACAATCTAGCATCCAATAAAGCCCATCTTACCTATAGTACAACTCGCGTCTTCCCTCCAGGCACACTTCCTGTACTCCGGGCTTATCTTGATTAACACCAAGCGCCTCTGTTCCAACTCCGTCATATCCTTGACACTCCTATTTCCTTCCCCAATGATCTAGTTGCATCTCCTTCCTCATCCACCGAGTCATCACAGATCTGTGAGTCACCCAGTCACAGACTCCTATACTTGCACAACTCTGATACCACATCCCACTCTTCAGACTTACTTCTAGGACCATGAAAGATCTGTTCCATCTCCGGAACACTTCCGATCATCTCCAGATTCCTCTCGCCTACTAAGGGGATATCAAGTTGCAATGTATCAGCCTCCTTCACTCTCCGAGATCTTGACTCACTCCCCCACCTCCGTCAAACTCTCCTATCACCCACTACCGAGTTAATCATGTTGAAGACATCTACTCATTCATGATCAGTTCCATCTCCAGGACACTTCCTGATCATCTCCGAGTTGCTTGAGTTACTCCAGGAACTAATCTCCCTCACCTCCGACTCCAAGTTCACTCCGTTCTTTACTCTTGCTTACTCCGTTTTATTACAAACACCAGACTTGATATATACATTACAATACTCATCTACTCTAATCTGATTCATCTCCTTTCTCTCCACCGCCACCCATCTCTGCCCCAGCTTCCATCTCCTCCGTGGTTAACTCCCCCAACCCATCGCTGGTCTCGTCCTCCATGCCCTCCGTACCTTCCAAGCCCTCCGAAAGAAGAGCTTTCAGCTCTCAACCGGTGTTTTCCCTCTTTTCTGCAGCCAACTCCACCAACTCTTCCTCTGACATGCTTTCTTCATCCTCCTCCGACTCTTCCGCTCGGAACACCTCTGTGGTCTTCAAATCCACGAGTTGTTCCAGGAGGGTGTTTGTTACATTTGGCCCGGATAGGGACGAACGTAGCCCTTGAAGGTTCGGGAGGACGAAGGTTTCGGAGTAAGCGTGTCTTTACGGCGACACAGAGTCCTTGGAACAAAGGTATTGTCACTAGTCAAGTGCTAGGCAATGGTTCAGGGCTGAGGGTTCAAGGGGCAAGAGCTAGTCTAATGCTAGCGGAGAGACTTAGACTTGGCGAGGAGACTTCAAAGAGATGAATTCCACGAAGTACAAGGTAGTACAAGGGAGATCAAGGGAGATCTAAGCTAGGGTACAACCAAGCTAGGAGTCGGTCTTATATACATGGAAGAATATCTAGGGCCGGTTTGCATAAGGGCGAGCATAGAAAGTAGGAGAACGTGATGGAAGGAAGTCGCTGACAAAGCGAGTGATAAGAGATAAGGATTACGTGAAGGGAGTGAGTCAGCGACAAGAAAAAGAAAAGAAAGTCCAAAAGCGTGGTTGAACAAGTGAGTAAGCGTAGTAGTACAAGCGACAAGTGAAGTGAAGAGAAAAGAGAAAGTTGTAACAGTTCTGGCATTCCAGGCGTCGGTTTTGCAACACCATCACATTCCGGATTTCGCGGATCACATCAACGAGTTGAGTCCCCACATGGGACAGCGACTTGATGGCCGATCCTTCATCGTCCGATGCTTCCACCATTGCCTCCGACGTCTTCTTCCATTTCTTCAACGGGCCAGCCTCACTATCTACCCATCTTCTCCGCTTCTCTGCCTTCTCTGCTCTGGGGCGATCACACTTCACTTTTGCCTCACGGCACTCCATACAGGAGACCGCCTTACCACTCCCGACCTCACACTCAAGGTCTTTCCGCTCGCAGCGGTGCTCGCCCCTTTCCCTTGTTGACGCCTTGTTGCGTCCGCACCTCCGCAGCCTGCACTCCATTAGTAAAAGAAGTTTGAACCCGAGTTGTCACTCACCTGCGTACGCGCTGCCTCTTTGGCCTCCTTACGATGCTCCTTTTCTTCCGCTGCCTTCTACTGATCCTCCACTTCACGCCTTTGTCGCTCTTCTTCTTCTTTGTGCGCCCTAGTGTGCCTTCGGCATTCCGCGAACTTCATAGAGGAGACTTTGTCATTGTCATCCTCATGCTCCGCAAGAGGAGCGTCGGGCCACTGTTTAATGTCATCGGACATGTTCAAGAAGTAGGGAATTGATAGGCACCAACTCCGAGTTACCCCAGGCTTTTATATATCCAGAAAATCAGCAGAGTTCCAATTCCGATCGTTGATCCGTGGTGGACCACAT
The DNA here is from genome assembly GCA_038090555.1 of Boletus subcaerulescens. Lineage (NCBI taxonomy): Eukaryota > Fungi > Basidiomycota > Agaricomycetes > Boletales > Boletaceae > Boletus > Boletus subcaerulescens. The sequence continues at coordinate 328 of JBBPNA010000587.1, read as the reverse complement.
CACGTGATCTCGGACAAGCGTCCACTTGGACTTCCACTCAGGGGTTTTTTCCTGACAGGCCTCGAGGGCTCGGCCTAAGAGGGGGATACTGTCATGACCCAGAAATCCACCAAGTCCAACTCTGGCCAACTCTGGAATACCTCGGAACACCGTTTACCTCAGACCAAGATATTTGACAAGTCCAACTCCCTTCCAACTCCAGAATACCTCGGAGTACTTTTGACCTCAAGTCAACGGACATACCTCGGACCTGTACCTCCGAATTCTGTACCTCTAATCAACCCCCTTCAGCTCTAGCTTGTATTTCGCCTGTCAATCGGTACAGCCC
>JBBPNA010000586.1:0-16050 GCA_038090555.1 Boletus subcaerulescens | reverse complement strand
GCTTATCTACAGATACTATACTTGTATTACTAGGTCTGAGACTGGGGAACATGAGGCAACATGAGTTGCATGTTTATTGGAGGATAAGCATACCTGTGCAGGCATGTGTTGGATAGGGGGCATGAGGTGTGTATGAGGCGCGTCGCATGTTAATCTAGAGCGCATCACTGCAAGATCAATATCGTGGGAGAAAGTTGGGCTTTGTGGGAAAGTAAGCGAGTGAGCAAACATAGGGGCTATTAGAGTATTCGGTGAATTGTGAGTGAATGAGCGTCTGGAAAAATAAGGAAAAATAGGGGAAAAATAGGGGCGTTTGTAACAGGTGCGCTGTTATCTGTCTGGCTTGCCCTCAACCAGGGATCAACCTCCCGAGTAATTGGAACAAAGTCCTGAAGGATAAAGAGTAAGTCATTTGTTTTAATTAAACCATGATTTATTTCTAACCCTTCGAAGGTGGTTATATGCATTGTTTATTGCAATCGATGCCAACTTCCGGCTGAAGCAGAGGGCAGTATCACAGGATGCCACTGACATGAGGCTCAGCAGGGGCTGGTCATACTTCATTGAAGAACTATCATACAAGCTATATCTACGGGATCACTCACAGACCCACCAGGAGGTATAGTGGCACCGTCTCCGAAAGAGAGCCTTGCTGACAGATTTATAGAAAAGTCTCTGCGCCAGCCATGATGCTGTAAACAATGCAGATTCGAAATCTTCAAAAGGGCTAGAAGCGACTGGTGTCAGCAGTGTCTGCTGTGCATGATATGAAATGAAACTTCCTGGAGGTGTAGGTGATCTCCAAAAGGGGGAATGGTACGTGATTATCTGTATGGTATCCTGGTTCACTTCTGATGTTCTCACATTCAGATATGTCAACATAGATTATGTCTTTTTTTTCGGTGATCAAGGATAGCTCTCTCAAGCATTTCAAGGTCTCCTATGACATTGCTTGTCAATGGACCCACAATCTGTGGCAAAACATGGACACCCTCCCACATCCTATGCATTTTCTGCATCAAGAAAGAAATTTTTTGTTTTTTGTCCCCAAATTTCACCTTCCAGCTCACATCGCTGAATGCCAATGGAAGTATTCTTTCAATTTTATCAAGGGAGTTGGTCAAACTGATGGCAAGGCACCAGAACATGGCTGGTTGATGCTTAATGCCACTGCATCCAGTACAAAGGAAATGGGTCCCGGTCACCGACATGATACCCTCGACAACCTCATCGGTGATAGTAACTGGAAGAAGTTCATTGGTTTGGGTGAGTATTTGCACCAATGTGACAACCATCACTAATAATACTATGCAACACAGGCGAGTCTCTCCTTCTGAAGCTAAAAGAAGCTGTACCCGAACGGAATGAACATCAAGAGGACCTTTGTGAATTCGAAGCATCACTCGCTGGACAATACAAGGAGCAACTTGCGAAATGGAGAGAAGACATTGAGGCTTGGGAGGCTGACATGTTGAGACCAAACCCATTCAAGGTCAAGTCTAACTGTACGTAGTTTCAATGTGCTATTTTACTTTTTGTGTACTAATCTACAACCCTCACCCCAGTTGTCACCCAGGCTGGCATACGCCTACAGCTTGCCAAGGACAATGCTCAGTCCATCATTGGGTCAAGTCCCCAAATCCACCCAGATATCTCCCCAAGTGTCCTCATCAGCACCAGGATTGACATAGAGGACCAACAGTAAGTTGTTCCATACGCTATCCCTCTGTATAAAGACTAATGGATCTTGCAAGACAACACCTTTGCTTTGATCACAAGTTCGGTCCACAGACAACAGATCAACAGAAGACTAAAATTATGCACCGGAGCAATGCATTAATGCAGTGCATGGATTCTTGGGGCTCTGTTCAGGTATTATACATGCCATACGTCACTTCTTTACGGGCCAAGAATTCTCAGGGCAACGAGAACAAACCAGAAAGGTTTTCCCTACTCCTACCTTCAGTGATCTAACGCCAGGTACCATGTGACACCAATCTCCAGCAGATTGAGTGGGAACTCCATATAAGTCAAGCCTATGACACCCTTGAAGAACTTCATCAGGGTTTACACTCGCGTTCTTATATGGAACACTTCAAGGATAGATTCTTGTAAGGTCAAGGTGCCAATACTCATGCAAGAAACTCCTTGAAGACTGTTGATGTGAAGGTACAGTTGAGTGCAGGTGATTATCATGCTGCATATGGCACTTTGTGGGAACTCTCTAGTCCCCTTGGGAAGACAGATTGAAATGCTAATCTGCGGCCACTGGAGGATGGTGACATATGTCCTATGACTGCAGGTACAGAAGACTGCTTGAGCGAAGGACATCGGTGCCTATCCTGGATATGGTTACTGGGTGGCTATGGTGAGGGGACCTTTAATGGTGACAGGGATCTAGAGTTACAGGACGGTGAGTGACATTCTGATGCCTAAATCCTACAACTAATTCATATCAGCTATCTGAATCGAATGGTGCAAAGCCCATGCATGAGCAAATCAGTGGTCAGAGGTGGTGGTGCTCCTGTTGGAAGAACAGCGTTGAGTCCTGGAGTTTCTCCACTGGCAAGAAAATTGGTGGTTCGGAAAACATGCCATACCTGGTTTAGATGATCCGTCACTTGAAGAAGGTATTCATGCATATGCTTTACAACAGGTGGCACTCAGGTGTGACTTACGAGTGCACTTTGTGAAGATGTGGTGCGATGCAACGCAATTTGCAAAGCTTGGTGATATTGCAAATGATTTGTTGTCGAGTGCAGTGACATCCAGAGTCATATTCAGTATGTTACATAGAGTCATAGAGTCGAGTCTGCTCAGATTAAATAAGATCTCGATTCCCTTCGAGAATCTTGAATATACAAAGGTGTCTACTCTCGCCCTGCATCTCGTAAAATGACAATAGCATGCCGCTCATAATGTCACTCTGTAAAGTTAATACATTGAAGTGAGCATCTGAGTCAAATAAAACAAACGGCTTGTGGCAGGAATTGTGATTGTGTTGTAAAAACGGCAGGAGGGCAGCATGTTGCAATAGCGGGAGGGGGGACTGCTGTGTTGCAAGAAGGGCGAGGGGTTGCGTCTTGCAATATTGGGAGGGGGTTATCGTGTCACAGGGGCAGGAATCATGTTGCAAAAGGGGCAGGAGAGTGGCGCATGTTGCAACAGAGAGGGTGGCTGTCGTGGGAGGGGGCTGTTGTAGTGCAAGAGAAAGAGGGGGGGTATCGTGTTATGAGACGGGATAGGCGAGTGTTGTATTGCAATAACGGGAGGGGAACTGTGATGTTGCAAGAGAGAGATGGGGGGTATTGTGTTACAAGACGGGATAGGCGGCTGTCGTACTGCAACAGTGGGAGGGGATGGTCATGTTGCAAGAAGGGCGAGGAGGTGCAGCTTGCAACATTGGGAGGAGGTTATCGGTCACAGAAAGGGTAGGAACCATGTTGCAAAAAGGCAGGAGAGTGGTGTGTTGCAAGAGAGAGGGCGGCTGTCATAATGCAAGGGGCTATCGTGTTGCAAGAGGGAGAGAGCGGGAGGGGACCGTCACATTGCAAGAGTGGGACAGCAATTTGCACAGGTGGAATGAGGGGCACGGGACAGGATCTTGCAAGAGGGGGACGGCAATTTGCATGGGCGGGATGAGGGGCACAGGACAGGATCTTTCATGTTGCAAGAGGGAGAGGGTGGCTGTCGTCTTGCAAGATTTGCAAGAGGGGGACGGCAATTTGCACAGGCAGTAATGAAGTGTGCGGTACTCTGTTTGTCTCTACTGTGAGGACAGTAGGTGCCACAAGTGTAATGCAAGTGACAAGAGGAAGGTATGTGCCTAGTGGGAGGTACTCACTAGGTCTGAGGATAGAGGTTGCTAGCTTGAGGAGCGGAGGAGTTATAAAAGCAAAGAGGAGATGCTTGTATAAGAGGGAGTATAAGAACTGAGGAGAGCAATACAGAGTGAGCTCTCCTCTATATAGTGTTTGGGTATTGTTTGTACCTGTATGTCTCTACACTAGGGTAGGTAAAGATAAGAGATATGAATAAGTCATATCGTATCACAAATGATAAGAGTCCTATCTATAGCCAATAGCAATAATGGCAGTTATCTATAATGTCATATGATGAGTAATATGTGATAGTGTAATCAGACCTAATGTCTGAAGATCTGGAACACTGATGTAATCAGGTCTAGAATCTGGATTATGAAATAGAAGAGCAGAAAGCGAATACCCAGATCTCAACAGCGGCAACTCAAACAAATGAACAATATAACTATGTAAGATCAACATCAATGGAAGAGTGGTTTGAGAGTTGCTTTGCGACGGAGAATATCTTAGTTAGTTTCAGGTAGAGCATAAGTTTTTGAAAAGCTACCAGACAAAAGTAATGGAATCCTGGTTTGTCTGCATTGCATACTCAAATGCTACAGTCTGCCCACTTTTTTGAATCAAAAGACGAACATACCCAATGTCTCCAGTACCAATCATTTGTATTGCAGGACCAAAACATTGCAGTGAATGATCTGGTGGGTGAGGGCCTTGCGGGCGAGAATGATGTGACAGTCTGCTCAAGCAGACTCTGAGAGGAGATAGGCTTCTCTGGAAGTTTGCAGGGGGAACAATGTAGCATACATCGTCAAACTTCTAGGTAATCAGATCAGTAATGATGAGGGAGCTGAGATAGGAACTTACATTACGCCATTGTCCATTGTCCTTCTCATCCCCCCCATCCCGCTTGTTGAGGGGTTGAGAAAAAGAGTCATCCAGAGTCTCAGGACATTTTTTATTGAGCAGGGTGGACAGTGGGCTGACACTGGGGTTGTGCAGTATCTGTTGCTGGGGTTGGGTTGAGTCTGTGGGGATATGAGCTGTGGAGTAAACAGATGAAATGGTATGGTGATCAAGCAACAAAAATGGTAATAAATGTAATATTTCATCCAATGGAGGTTGAGGGTTCTCTGGACTTAGATGGGGAGGTGTGGGGCTCATTGTGATAGTTGGTTGTCAAGTTGTCAAGTTGTGTTAATTACATATAAGACACAAAACACCACAAGGAACATATACCTTTTGTGCTCCAAGCTGTCAGATCCAGGGTCCCAAGCCTTTGCTCTCATAGTATCCCACTTGTGCCCATGCCTAGAGCAAAGATGAATTGTAAAGGGCCAAAACGTATCAGCTGCCCACAGTGCAGAAAAAAGTTTTGTTTCAAAACCAGTGTCCTTCAACACATGAACCAACCAATGGAACTTTGTTCTGGAACTAACTGGTTCCAGGACCACTCCAATGCTCCTAGGCAGGGTCATCAAGAAGGTCATCCTGCCCATGATAGTTCAGACTCCCAATGAAATGATGATGATAATGACTATTTCCCACCATCTTCACCTTCTGACTTTGGCCAGACCAGCATCAACCATGAGCCAGGATACCACAGGATGGATCTAGACGACTCAGATGCTCAGACATACTTTATAGATGTTTATCTGGGTTGTAGCAACTCATATTCTGGCAGAGCTACATTCATGGACTTGTTCTGACAAGACGAACATGCAGAGAAATGGCAGGTGAATTCTTTGCCCCTGCTGAAGAATGGCAATTCTTATCCTGGTGCATACAATCTGGCCTCAGGATGGCCACCATTGATTCTTTGTTGTCATTCAGTCTCATAAGTCATTATTATTTCCACCTCAAACTGTGGCTGATGAACTCAAGATTACCTGACTTTCACTTTCATTTCGAACTGCAAAGGATCTTTGAGAATGAATAGAAAGTCTTCCATTGGAACCACCATGGCTATGCAAACAAATGAAATGTGACACTCCCATCAAGCAGCCTCTCTGATTGTTCTATTGCCTGGTGCTTGACTGTGTGCAATCTCTCTTGAGCCATCCACTTCTTGCTTCCCACATATCTTTTGTTCCATGAAGAGTATGGATATTGGCTGCTCACATTTGTTGCATACACAGCACAGGCACATGGTGCAAGTGCGAGCAGGACAAAAGCTCTGAATAAATCCAGCATACTTAAACAAGTTCCATGCATTCTGTGACTACCTGCAAAGGGACAAAGGGACAGGTTTCCAAGCAGTACTCGATGCCACCAATAATATCACTGCATATCTGACAGCTCGATGGTGACTCTGTTTATGTTTGACTACTATACTATCCCACTACCATAGTAAATCCCAGCTAGTTTCATTGACCCAACTCAGATGCCTCCTACCATACACATACTCAGCTTGAATGCAGACACTCTTGTTCAGTCAGATACTGCAGAAACACCCGAGCTTCTGCCTTGTCATCCTCTGCTATAGATGTGCACTTCGCAATTACAGCCTGACGAGGCAATGCACCACTATCACCAAACCTCTGTAGATGTGTGACAGCATGCTTTGCTTCTGACATCCAGGTTGAGCCTACATCAAGTGCTTGCTGGACCTCAACCTTCTTCATTGTGACAGCATGCTTGCATTTTGGGCCCTACAGGGATTGTCATCACTAAGGGCTTATGAGCGACTGGAACAATGCCCACCATTGGCTGAAATGCAGAGATCATCCTGCTATACTTCTCACTGAACCTGACAGTAAACTGCCAAGATGATGTAACACCTGCATTCATCTGCACATGGTGTTATCCAGCCTTGAAGGAGGCATAACAGTGATCCTCTGCAGCATTGGAAACAAGCCACTGTACTATAGGAGTGACCCTGTCCAGCATATAGCTAGGGCAGCCATGCCAGTAGTGGACAACTGAGATGATCCCGCCACTGGCTGAGAGCATGGAGCAGTGGTAGCAGCTGAGGGTGCATGAGTGCACCCTTGCCCATATTGTCATTGTATGTGACCACCAACTTGATCACATTGTCTGCACTCACATGCACAGCAGCAACATCAGGAACTATATAGTGTTAGCATGTTCAACCCCAGTGTTGCAGCAACAAGCTGTCAGGAATACTCAGGCTCCTCAGGAGCAGGGTATGAGAGCTCAACTGCACCTGCTGGTTGTGGGAGCAAGGAACAACAGATATTAACATAGATGGTACTCACTTTTGATGTTGCCTACCTGTGCATGCAGGCGCTTGACAAGTTGCTGGGTGTTGGCTTGCCATTCCCCCATCAAGCCATTCATGGTGGTGCTGGACTGTGTGAGTTGCACGAAGAATGCACTCCACACAATTTCTGCATTTAGATGCACAAACAATATATAGACATTCACAAGAACATCTTTGAGTGACTTCTGTAAGGCTTCAGATAGTCAGTGGTCATGTCGAGCACACTGCTGTAATCTAAAACCTAGGCAGGTCAACAGTCAAATTGTGGCCAGATGGACTTACCATATGCATCACATTGAGTATCGACCTCATCCATCATATCATGGTCGTCCATGATCCACCTGCTCTTGAGTGAGTCCTGCCAGTGTCCTTGCTCTGTTTGTGATGGGGGTGAATCAGATGTCAATGGCATAGAGTAGTTTTGGGAGGGCAACCACCATGTATAACTGACACATGAATGGGAGTGGAAGTTCTTTTGAAGCAATGGTGAGTCTGTGGAGTTGAAGGGTATAAGCTGTACCTTTGCCAATCATATAATTAGAAGACTGCTCTGTAGATGTGTAGGAGGTGGGGGCTAGTACATCAGAGCAGTTTTTGAAGACAGCATTGGGGGTTTCATCTGGCCCTGGAGCTTTGTAAGGGCTGAGTTTGTTTTTAGCTCATAGGAGTTGGTCTATTATTGGATCTGGGTTGGGTAGAGTGTCTAGGTAAAGGTACTCAGTGGGGACTGTGGATGTAGTAGGTGCAAGTTGGAAAAAGGTCTTAGCCAGTGTGGTGCTTTTGTCTTTGTTGGTTTCAGCTTTGTTTTGTTGACTGTCAGAGCTTTGTGTTTTGAGGGTGGGGATATGAGCAAGGCCACTGTGCTTGGTTCTGCATTGAGGTATTTGTTGGCTATCCAGACAATCCAGTGGACATATTTTGCCTTTTGATAGCTTCCAAGTATCTGTTGCACATGACATGATGTTATTTGTGACTGGAGTGGTTGAGGAGTGCTCTTGTTTTACAGGATTTGGCTGCAATTTGGTTGACTTGCTTGTGTAGGGTAGTTAGGTCATGGTTTCACCATCATGTTGAGTGGGGGGAGTATTTTGCCATAGGAACAGTCTCTTTGATTGCTGTGGTGATTGCACAGGTGATGTTAGCAGTGTTGTTCTGGAATTCAAGGTCAGTGATAATGGGGGTGTTGGTGGGATACTTCTCTGTTTCTCTGATGAGGACTTTGTTGAATTTCTTCCAGTCTGTTTGTGGAAGTTGTGTTTAGTGGTGACAAGTTTTGGGGTTTCAATTTCAAGGACACTGAGGATGGGAATGTGGTCAGTGCATTCATGGAAGCATGGTTCAGCATAGCAATGGATGAATGATTGGCACATATTCTCAGCACAGAAGACATTGTTGGGGTGAGTCCAGTTTTTTGTCGCTAGGGCTTAAAGAGTTGGCATTTTTTTCTCAGTGGAAAGCTGTTCTTCCTCCATCTCAACCTGCTGATCAATGCCTGACATGTGTGATCTCCAAGGGTGATGGATGAGGTCCTCTGGTGTACAGTCCAATATCCTTTACCAGTTGGGCCATTTCCTGCTGGGTTTCTTCCATAGCTGATCAACAGCAACCAGAAGCAGAGGCACCTTGTTGGCCTTTTCTGCCAAACTCAAACATCTTTCTGAAAATTGTGATATTGTTTTGTCAAGCCAAGGGTAAACTTGCACTTACCATGATTTCCTCAATGGTTCTAACAGCATTTGCCCAATTTTGTTGGCTGCCTGCATTCACCAAGGTAGCTTCAGGTTTACAATCAATCCCTCAGCAACTTTGAGAGCATCATCTGCCTCCATACTGCAACAGAGAGGCTGTAATAATCAAAGGGTATAACTAGGGTTGCATACAGTATCAGGGGAAACAAGTGAGGCGTACACATGGAGATGGTCCCTTTAAACTCATATCCCAGCAATCATCCACCTGCCAGCATATGACCCCACATGCTTGGTCAGCTTATGTCATCAGAGTTCCACAGCCCTGATCACACTATGTGACAAGGTTTGACATCCTCCACCAATCATCAACCACAGTTCATCGCTTCCATCTTCTGCCTTCATCAACCGCAGGCCCAAACCAGAGCTCTTCAACATCTTCAAAATGGCAGCTCCCCCCCTCTCTCTGCACCAAGGGTGTCTTTTCCTTTCCGCTCAGGGGAGTGATGACAAGAGCGTCACTCAAGGTGAGTACCTTGCATCAGATGTTTGCGCTGCCATTCTAATGCATCTTGCAGCTCCCTTTTGATGACTCAGGTGCTGACAATGCCCAACTCCATAGTAGCAGTGGTCTGGATGGCCAGGTGCACCTGTGTTGGCAGGGGATCACCCCAGTGATGTCCCTAGGTCTGGGTCTGGCAGGTTGGCTGTGTGAGCCTTTGAGATGCAGTGAGGTGTCACATGGTTGGAAGTCATTGTGCAGGCAGTCAATGAATTGTTTGGGCACAGCAATCTTTGTAGGTTTTCAGCTGCCATTGTAGTAGATTGCAGTATCGCACAACTTATATGTAGGGAGTTGCTTCTGAATGAAAGCTCAAAGAAAATCAAATTGCTGCTGCTACTTAGTAAGGATGCAGGGTACAGGCATTTCAAAAAGTGCAAGAGCACAACAGGTCCACGGAGCTAGTAGGAACATGGTGCATGAGATGGCGACGACAGTGCAAGCAACTCAAGAATGGTATGTGCAACTTACCTCCAGACCCGACATGCAAAGTTTGAGCTAGAGGTGTGATGAGAAAAGTGTCAGAACAAAGTCGTATTTCTCCCATTGTCTACTCTTTTCTTCCCACAGACCATCCACCTTCACCTGTGTGCCCACATCAACAACAACACTACAGTGGCACCAACTGTGCTGCCAAAAACAATGATGCCATCACCACTACTGCTGCCACTGCTGCATGCCCCCACATTATCGACAACAACCTCCCACCTCATGACAATGCGACAACAACAATGCTGCACCAGCACATTCCACCAAAACAACAACAATGATGATGACACTGCCATGTCACCACCACCATCACAGCAAGATGACAACACTGACTATGCCGGGTCACCACCAACACCACCATGCCAACAGCACAGTGGCACCACCCATGCCACTGAAACGATGATGCTGTGTCACTGCTGCCACCGCACCCCCATGTCAACAACAATGACATGGTGGCATCACTTGTGCTGCCAAAATGACGATGACGATGATGCCACCATGGCACCACCACTACTACCACACCTTCCCGCTTGCCCTTGCTCTCAGCCTCATCTCACAATGCCAAAAGTGGGATGATGCAATGACGGTAGCGTGCCCTTGCCATCTTTCTCACACTATGCATGCTGCCACCTCTGCATTCACATATGCATGACTCTGACCCACCCTTGCCCATTTGCCCCCACATTACAAGCTTGGTGAAGAAGATGTTTTCTATTTCAGTCTTCGTATCTATAGCCTGACCAACAACTCAATATCTTCCCTGCCAACACCATTGCTATGATCCACATACTTCATGATTTTGGAGCTGGCCTGGGGGAACCGCTGGGAGTGGGAAGCAATTGATAGAATGTGTAGCTCATAATCACCATTTGAAACTGGAGAGGGCAGAGCACTTGGAGTGGGATTGGAACCAGAAGGAAGATTTGAATGTAGAAGTAAACTTGGAGAGGAAAGTGGTGACCTGGGTGGATATGTAGCATCCTTTCCCACCCTTCTCTTGCTCACATCTTCAAGCAATTGCCAATGCATAACCGCCCTTGAAGTGGGAGCCACAGATATTGATACATTTACGTTCTAATAATTTCTTGTCATTCCTTTACTCACTCCTCCAAGCCATCCTTGGAATTGGCGAGTGCGTTGGCATTACCCCTCTTGGTGGGCCTCTGCCAATCCTGGGTGTCAAGTCCAAGTATGATCTCCCCATGCTTTGTGAAATCAAAAAACCAGTATAGTCGACTACTTGTGTCAATTAAAGACCCATTCTTTAATAAATATATGTATATACACATTCAAGTTCATGTTGCCTGACAGCCAACCCCATGCACGACACCAATGCCACCAGCAGCACACCGACATTCTCACACCCTCGCACACCATTCCCACTCCAGATGGCAGTGACAACAAGTGATGGACACATCGGCATAGCGAGCACCCCACAATAATTTGCCATTGTCAACAGCAGTATGCCATTTGTCCACCCAGCTCTGACCCTCAGGCTGATTGTAGGACTTGGAGACTTAGGGAGTTTTCTTCAAGGCGTCACATAAACTCCATAACAAAGGCTTGATGATATCATACATTGCAACATTGCTCAATAATATACTATGATTTAAATAAGTCATGTCATTAGTACAGCCCATCACTTTTCTTAGATTGTCCTTGGTGCAGAGTGTGCCAAGAGTAAGCCACATCATTAACTCAGCTGATTATCTTACCTAGGTGCACCGTAACCTCTACATCATCAGAAGAAAACTACCAGTGATTGGACACCATCAACTGCTACAGAGGACAATGAGTCCAATGGGTAATATTTTTGCATATGGCTTACTTTCAAGATACTCTCTGCCCTGCAGCCTAGTGTTGCAGCCCTTTGGAGTGGGAATGGCAGCGACTAGTAGCTGTGAGGTGCATATCAAAGCCATTGCCATTGCACAAGTTAGCAGGCTGGATTTCATATTTCAGACATACAGGGAGGGTCTCTGCCTTCGGAGAGGTGAGGGTAGGGGAGGATTGTCAGAAAAATCTCTAAGCCCATGCCAATGGTGCCAAATTGTAATAAACATTACCAAGCACTCTCTTGCTTGACAATGTATATGGTAATGCCATAATAATGTAAGCAAGATAAGATACAGTAATTATCATGAGATTGTATTGCTATAAGATGATCAGGAAGGCATCCATATGACCCACGCTGAAGCAGCGTGGATTTTCAACATCCACATGTTACTTCTCTACTCCCTTCATCTCCCTTCATCTCTTTCACCATGGCCCCTGTTCGTAAGAGGTATAACTGGCCTCATAAAACCATCAATACGACGACAGTACCCTGCCAGCACTGTGGGGATATATTCAAACCACAGGGCCTCAGAACCCATGAGCTGCACTGTGTGCGGCGCAAGGGAAAGGAACGTCAACATGTTCAATCCCGCATGGAGTACGAGCAAGCCCTTGAAAAAGGTACACCATTCACCATTCTTGCAAGCCATTTTAACTCTAATGTGATATCTTCAGCTAGAGAGATTCAGCAGCAAATGGCAATGTCATCATATATGAACCTCAATGCAGAAGCTGGTCCTTCATGGTCCTTCAACAATAACAACTTTCCTGGTAATCCTTTTCGATGTTGTCTTATATCCTAACAAAGCTGAACTTGTCTCAGCACCACAGATCGATACTGATCGCTCCGAATCCTGTTTCTCCTCTCACCCCCCATCGGAACATGAAGATTCCATCAGACAAGACATGCTAGATCCATGTGGAGACTCCGGAGATGATACTGGTGAGCACGCAATGTATATACTCCTACAACAGTGCTAATTAGATTTAGATCACTGTGAATCCACTGTCTCAATGGCCAGCAGTCACAGCCATCGCTCCGCATCTTCGGAACTGCCAGTACTGGATTTCAAGACAGAATTTCACCCACGCAGCCATCGTCCTCCTCTTTTCCAACACCAAGAAGACTTCGGCCTTCAGAACACTGCTGAATTGGCTCCCGATGGCAGCCCATGGCGTCCATTTGTCAAGGAGGGTGACTACCTCTTCGCTGAAATCGCTCTGCAAGCTGGGCTCAATTCCTCACAAGTAAATGGCCTGCTTGGCCTCATATCACACATCTCCCAAGGAAAGGCAAAGGTCACCTTGCACAATGAGATTGACCTTCGCCATTCATGGGATCGGGCAGCTTGTTGTGGTGGTTCTACCCATACAACACTTTATCTTTGCTCTTCACAGTCCATTGTGGCTGACCTGTTTATGGTTGTTTACTTTGAAGCGCAGTTACTCCCTGGAGTGCCACATTGTATATATCCTTTGGTTACTCACTGTGGACTCCAGAGTCACCCTGAGTTGATCCAGCAAATGGCTAGTCTGTTTCCATTAGCATTTTCACTCTTAACACCTGCAATGATTATATTACTCATTGTATGTATACACTGAATTCAAATGTTGCAGACTCAGGAGTGGTGTGTGTGTGGATCCAATGAGCGAACACCTCAGGAGGGGTCTGAATGTGGTGAGGATGTGTCAAATGAGCTGTGAGGTTCATTGACATGTTATGAGGATCCAGAAGTGGTGGTGGTGCCATGAACGAGTCATCAGCTGAGCTCAAGAAAGGTCCAGGTGGCAGCCAAACACATTGAATGAGCCATAATTGGGCCTCAAGTTTGACACATGTTAGGAGGGGTTCAGGCAACAGGTGGTGTGCATTTTGAGTCATCAATGGCTCAGAGGGGGGGTCCAGAAGCAGCAGCAGTTCAGCGAATGAGTCATTGGACTCGTCAATGCCTTGAGAGGGTGGGTGGGTATGTGCCATCCAAGCTGACATGCTCGTTGACAGGGCAGAGATGCACCAAACAAGCCACTGGGCTCTTGCAGAGGGTCCAGGAGGTGTGGTGTGTCGACCTGGGCTTGTCAACAGTTCAGTAGCAGTCCAAGAGGTGGGCAGGTACATCAAACAAGGCATTGGACTCATAGACAGAGCTCATTGAAGGGGGATGGCAAGATGACAAGACTGATGGGCCAGTGATGTGGGCTCAGCAGTTCCTAGAAGCCAACCCCTTTCCAGGCTTCTAGGCTTCTTGGCTCGCCTCATGGTACTGTTCACCACGCTGTTTATTTGTCTTCATTGTTCAAGCACATTTTCACCACACTTTGGGGCTCTTCTCAATATTTGTACAGATTATGGTTTGACCTGAACATTGTCACATTCCTTTCTTTCTGTTGCTGTTTTAATCACCCGCCTTTCCCATCTGTCTAGAGTGATATGGACATTGTTTCTTCCCTTCTGCCTTGGACCATGGTGTACACATCATCAAATCACTTGCTTTCATTGTGTGTGCTCTGCATTGATTGATGTGGACATCGTGTTATCTCTTTCCCTCCATTATTCTCAATGGCATATATGTCGATGAATTGCTTCCTTCTTCCCGGAGCCACTCTAGGTATGGCCTCATTTAATTCTCTATGCCAAGTCAGTTCTCAATTTTGCTTATAATGTCTGGACTGCATCTTCCTGGAGTGTGTGAACACTCATCTTCCCTTCCACCATCTTTCCAGGCATTGCTCATCTTGCTTTCTGCCATCTCTCTCTGAGCATATATAATGCTCATCTTGCCTTCTATCATTCTACTTTCTGCCATGTCAATCTGAGCATCAATGATGTTTCCCCTCTACCATCTCTGGGGGTGTGCATGAGTGCTCATCTTCCCTTGTATCATCTCTCTTTGAGTATGAATGCTCATGTTCCTCCTACTATGTCAGTCTGGGCATGAACACTTGTCTTCCCCTCTATTATGTCAATCTGGGTGTGGACACTCACCTTGCCTTCTACCATCTCTCTCTGAGCATGAAGCATGAATCCTCATCTTACTTTCTACCATGTCAATCTGTGCATGAATGCCCATCCTCTTGCATCTCAAGACGGCACTTGATTCCATTTGACGACAAGATTATTGTACTCTATAGGGAGCAGCATCTATGCCTTCATTGAGTGAAAAAAGGAAAAGGGTGATGTTCTCGTCATCAGATCAATAGGTGTCCACACCATCAATGAGCAAAAGAAAGGTGACATTCACATTGTCAGATGGAACAATGGGTGATATTCAAACCATGTGTGAGGCACAAGAGGACAAATAGTCAGGCTCATGTACAAAACAGGGTTTCAATGTTTTATTGCGATCTACAAGGCAGCATATTGAGATAATAACATAGAGGCATACCTGAATCCCTGCATGCTCCAGCCCTACCGTCTCTGCATCTAGATCATGCTGAAGATGACACTGAAGAAAACACATCAGTATTGAAACATGCACAAGTGCACTTGACAAGCAAAAAGAACAGTGTTGGATGGGTAAGATGTGTCCTAAGTGAAAGGGGACAACATTTTTGTCATCACATCAAATGGCATCCATGTGAAATGAATAGTGTTGGTAAGGAGAATTGGCATGCCATAATGTGCTCAGTACCATGATTATTCATGTAACTAGGCACACCAATGGGGATTTCAACAAAATACAATAACTTGAACAATTAAACTACTGAAAAGTGGTCATCCTCCAAATATCAATATAAAGAGCAGTGTGCTTATTGCTGGATCGGCATGGCATCCATGCCATCTATGAAAGGAAAGATAATGTTCGCATCATCAATCAGATCAGGTTGTGTCCATACCATGAAAGGAATAGTGCTTCATATCTTGGACATCGCTTCAGAATTCTTCGAAAATGAAGCAAGCTGGGTTGATGCTATTGATGAGGAATTTCAAGAGTACCACCTGCTGTTAAGAGCGAAAATGCTAATGGAAGCAGACTAGCCACTTGCTGGATCAACTCAGGACAACACAGTGAGTAAACATGATAATATTGAGAGGGATAACAGTCTCCACAGTGAGTAACCAAAGGATACAATGTGGTGCTCCAGGGAGTAACTGGGCTTCAAGGTAAACAACCATAAACAGGTCAGCCACAATGGACTGTGAAGAGCAAAGGTAAAGTGTTGTATGGGTAGAACCACCACAACAAGCTAAAGAGAAGCTGGGAAGCGGTAGGTAAGTAAAGTGACCATGGGGAACAACATGGTCACCATTAGAACACAAAATGAATGCTAAAAGAGGTGTGAAATCACCAAAAGTAACAGTCTGACATGACTGACAGCAGTGCTATCAGTACTTTCAGTCTCTCAGTTCATAAGTAATTCATTGCTATCAGCATCCTCAGGGCTATCAACATATCAGCTTGTCAATTAACCAGTGATATCAGTCCCATCAGTTCACCC
>JBBPNA010000585.1:0-16060 GCA_038090555.1 Boletus subcaerulescens | reverse complement strand
TAGGATAAGATGCTAGACAATGTCTAGGGTGTGACTATTGTGTGACCAGTATAACTGATTAGGAATCAGTTACTAGTGAAAGTGTAGTGTCCGGGTTATAGGGGTTAATTGCAGTTATCTGGTGTTCAAGCTATAGGAAAAAGGAGGAAAAATAGGGAAATAATCTGGTGGATAGTAGCGTCTGTTACATCCCCCACATGCAACACCAGCCAAATTCACCAAGCTCGACCTTTCCAGTGGTGATCAGGCTACCATGAAGGTCCGCACAAACCCCAAGAAAAGGGTTTGTGAGGTGACTCCTTTTTCACAGTGAGTTTTTTTTTTTTCTCATGTCATATAAACTGAAATATTTTGGAAGCATTCCTCTGACTACTAGGCTTGGAAAGCTCAACATCAATGATGACATTACAAGTGACAAGGATGATGTCCATACAGATGATCTGGCACCACCAAGAAAGTGCATTCATGATGCTGGGGTCTCTGACAATAAGGTCAACAAACACAAGGACAACCCCAGTGCAACGTCCATGGACACACCATTTGTCGGCCACATGCTGAGTATTGAGACCCCTGCAATCAAGGGACGTCCAAAAGCAGGTGATTATAACACATGAATATGCAGCATTCTCCAGACTGCAATTGCAATATACTGTGCCATTTTACTTGGTGAGGATCCTTTCCTGCCAGTTCTTAAGGAGCTTGAATGGGCAGAGGCTGCCTGGCAACTTGCCTGTCATATGCACAAAGTGGATATTGCGCACAATAACAGGCTTCTGAAGTTGGTACATATATTTTCATTTATCAATTGAACAACTTATATTTCCATTGCAGATCACTGCTCAAACTGCAAACCTCTGTGGTCAGTTCAAGACAAAGGCCTGTTTGATTGTCATGACAGACATTTGACTTTGAGACCAGCACAGACAAGGTCATGCAAGAGAAGAATTGGGCTCTTGTGGCTGAACTCAAGCAAGACTTGGCATTCATATTCCATGTACATCAAGGTTTATTCCATTGCAAGCAATCTATTCATATTCCGTGTACATCAAGGTTTCTTCCATTGCAAGCAATCTATTCATATGGTGACCAAACTCAAAGCACTGTGGCAAGACTCTCGACCAACATACTGGCCTTTACATCAATCAAGCGATACAGCAACTAATCAATGAGGTCCTATTCAAGAACAAAGGGGATGACAGAATATGCTGGGAAAGGTACTATAGGCCATTCCCTATGGCTGGGTTTGTGCTCACATAACCAGCAGTATATTATAAGTTTAACCTACTTACATGGCTTACTAGTTTGCCTTAGATCCAGTGTGCAATCGATGAGTGGGCAAGCAGATCACGCAAGATGATTCACTTCATGGAAGACAATTATTCTGGCATATTCAAGAGTCACCTTGCATCTCTTGAAGAATGTGAGGAGATGACCTCCAAAGTTGCAATGGTACCAAAGTTACTGCAACAAGTATATGAAATGGATGGTATGTGATCTCTAAGTGGTTGTTATTTGTCTCATCTTGCCTGCCTGGCAACAGTGTGCATGCAGGAGTTCCAGTGACCAGCAACCCTGAGAAGAACAAGAAAAAGAGGGCAATTTCCAGTCATGCATTCTTGAATGCAATGCATGAACACCAGTATGCTGAGGTTGCTGACACCCAGGATAGCCACAGTAAAGAGATGGAAGATCAATGCGATGACCCAGAAGATGATGGGATTGAAGATTGACAAGTGGGTGATAAGATGGTGGACAAGAACAAGCAAGCTGAAGATAAGCAAGATGAGGATATGGAGGACCAGGATAGTGAGATCAATGACAATATGGTGACTAAGTAGACTCCCCTGAGGCTATTGTGATGCATTATTTGTGCTATGGTACTCACAATAGCAACTTTATCTTGACCTATCTTGATCTATATAGTGCTGTCTACTGTCAAAGTGGGTGATCTAATCTGTCAACATGTGCTGTGTAGATGACATAGCAATTGAGCTGTGCTACCAAGCACAATGTAGATGGGGTTACCTGACCATAGCAATCAGTGCGACATCGTCAACATCATGCTATGTCATTGACCCCATTTTTCCAGATGATAACACATAAAGAACAGTGTAAATTTACTGATGTACTCACTCAGACCCAACTGACTCTTCTATCATAAGTTCATTTTGAGTCGTCCTCATTGACATGGTGGGTTCACACAATCACAGGGCAGTCTGGGGTGGTAAGGAGGTGGTGTGGGTGCCTCAGGTATATCAGTCTTTGCATTACACTTGAATCACTAGTGCTGACCCTCTTGTTCAGCTAGCAACCACATTTTAAGTTGCCTGGACTCACAGCATGTGCTGCTCATTGTGCCATCTGTTACGACCACTACACTAAGCATTTGGACTTCACATTTTTCTTCTCTCTCTAAACCCCTATCTTTCTTTCACGATCTAATCTAATCTCTTTTCATCTCCGCTCTATCGCTTCTATTCACACATGCACATCTCATCTCCCACATCTATGTTTCTCAGTCACATTAGATATGCACCACAGCCTCATACTGCCACCTACATGCATACAATGCATGTATGATCATACATGCTCTTTTCTCATGTTACCCAGTGTCAAGGATACTTACTATGTATAGCAGTAGCATAGCTTGGTCTGTGTGCATGTACCAGTAGTATAAATACTATTCCCAAGTAGACCAAGACTCCCCAGTCTTGTTCTCCCCTTAAAGGCGACTCTATCATCTCTTCTCTTTTGTCTTTCTCTAGCAAGTAGTGACCTAGCAAGCTTCACTCTACAAGTGAGTCTTTAAGGGCCGTTTCATGATCCACCTCAGCACATGTATTGCAACCACGGGAATGCAGCCTTGTGCATGGCATTGTATCGTTTTCCCCAATCGGATTTCCATATTTGACTGTTCAACATGTGCTTACAGTGGAGGGAGTGGGCGGGTGGGTGGGCGGATGGTGAGTAATTGCTTCTTGATGCCCATATCCATGATGCTAACAGATGTTTAGTTGATCCACCTCAGCGCATATATTGCAACCACGGGAATGCAGCCTCGTGTGCAGCATTGTGTCATTTTCCCCGATCAGATTTCCATGGACTGTCAAGCAGAGATAATGACCATCTACCAACAGAGCACCTTTTTGTTCACTAGTACTTTGTAGCAAACACCAGCTCATGATGTGTCTCTATAGTACTCTGTAGCAGATGCGCTCACATGAATTACTATAGAGTGCTATGTAAACTACATAGCCACTGGTGTTACTAAGGGCCACTTTTTTTTTCCAGATGTATTGAGCTGTGTGGTGGGCAACTCTACTGACTGGCTGATGTTCATTGCTCAACTGACCCATCAATATACAGGTTGTTTAAGGCTCACCTAGCTGAGACACCTTGGGCTGCCCTCACCAAACCTTAATGACCTGATAATTCTTGGGTGGTCTTTACCAATACTTATCAGGCTGGGTGACATCAACATTGTTCTCCGTGCGACACTTCTTCCCAGGCGGACCTATCATTATAATCTAAAATATGACATTATCAGAAGCTTAATATCGTACATTTATTTCGAAAATTGTATTTCCAGCCAAGGCTTTATAAGCACTTATCAGAAAATCAGAGTGGCCCCGATGATGCTACCAAAGAATCATACTGTATTTTATTGAATTTTTGCCTTTTTCCTCTTTACCGTCGGAGCATGTTCATGTTGCATCAAGTACGTACATCTGTATACCGTACGCGTGTAGGTTTACTTATCTCCTGTCTACTCGGCCTGATAACAATGTTTGATACATACCAGGGTATAGTTCTTCCTCCTGGTAGCGATCGACAACACTCTTCCGTGTCAAGTGCCAGTGTTCCCACAACTTCCCAGTATCCTCAGGCTGAACATCAAATCTGCTCAATGCCACCGTGCGATGCACAGTGAAGACTCAAGCACCAACGCCCGAGAAGAAAAAACGTCTACGGGTTGTCAGCTGCTGGAAGATCACCGAAACCCAGAAAACTCGTGATCTGATAGTGTCGCTCATCGTTGACGCTGGCAATGCCCCAGTCCGCAACAATAACTTGGAAGATGGCCTTGAATTGGCAACACTATGCTATACTAGATACTACCGGACACTATACTGTAACCAAGAAAAGGTGCGAGCCGACGGGCCCATTGCAGGCACCAACAAACGAGAAAATTTCATTCCGGAGACACGGACACTATACTAAATTCAAGAAAATAAAAACGGCGCAGACCGACAGGCCCCTTGCAAGCACCAAGGAAAGAAAATGAAACTGAGACAAATGCCGGCAACCAAGAAGAAAACGATGCAGATCTGGGACCACATGCATGAAGAAGAGCGGATGGAGACGACGCCCATGCCCATGGCTCCATATGAAGTAGAATGCTTCACCTTCGTCCGTGACTTGCGTTTGAGAGTCCCACTGGAGAGGACCGGAAGACCTTGCAACTGCTTGACTCCGACACCAACACCCCAGAAGAGTCAAGGGATTGAGAGACAATCGCCCAAAACCCGTCCTGAACTCGTCCTCGTCCTCGGCTTCGAACCGATCCTGAACCCCCATCCAACTACTCACCCTGAGAGTCCCAACGACAGCCCACGACAAACAGAGGGTTGTCGCGTTGTCTGACCCCAATTACCGCCCCTCGACGCAGCTGTAATGATTGCCCAATATTGCCCGAGCCGCTCGCACCACGAAGATCACCGTCGACCTTGTCTAACTCAGCGTCAGATCCAACGTCCATGCCTCGATGTCGTCCAATACGACCGGCCTTGTCCTGTGTCATCGACCTTGCCCACCATGTCCGAGTGTCCAACCTTGAAATACAGTCAACCTTGGGTCAACACGTCACAACCATCGTCGTGCAGACTCGCACAACGCGTCCCGAGTCTCCAACATCGTTGTCGCGTCGTCCGTACCGAACCTTGTCGCAGAGTACAATGCTATCGGAGCCGTAAAAGACGAACAGACACCAGATCGGTCAAATTAGACCAGAGAGGGAACACAGCGTTGCCACCACCACCTGCGACCTGTCTCCGCGCCCTAAGTGGGCGTGCTGGAGAGAAGGCATGTGCAGGCTGTCGGGATGTAGGAAAGGGAGAAGTTATCGTCATGAAGATAGGGGGGTGGAAGTGGTGGTGTGGCGGATGTTCGCGGCGCTGGCTGTTTCTACTAGATCTGAGTGGTAATGCGGCGATTGCAGAGGGCGAAAAGGTTGTCGGAGTAAAGTGACAACTGATGTGTTGCTTGGCTTCTTTGGAAAGATATCAGAGGTATTCGCGAATCGTGCACGAGATGGTGTGAAGGCGTTGACGTTGGCAAAGGTTGGAGAGATGATCAGTATTTTAAAGGGTTAGAGAAAACGTGGCACTCGGAAAATCGATAGGATGGGGATGTCGTGAAGGGACATTGCTGCGGGAACATCTCGAGGCTGAGCATTCACTTGAAAGTCAAAGAATGAGTCGGAGCAATAATGAATGAGAATGGGTCATACCATGAGGTGTCCAAGGTCAATCGTCGGCGAGAGAATTGTCGGCGCGAGGAGAGACAGGAGAACAAGTGGCATGACGAACTCGGGAAAACTTGGCAGTCGTGGTGTTGTCAAACGGCAGTCGTTGGAGTGTCGCAGAGGGGTCTCGTAAAGAGCTTGGGAGGCACGCAGACACGATAGAAGACTTGACGTCGTGTTCGACGTAGGGAGGCCAGAGACGTAGGACAATCGTCTAAGGAACCAGTAGAGTTCTGAGGAGGTGGACCAGGAGTTGGTGTCGATAGACGCAGGATAGTCGGTAAAGTGCAGGACTTGACAGTCAAAGAAGATGAAAGCAGGGAGGAGGAAAGTGATGGAGTTGACGGTCGAAGGGGGTGAAAGGTGGACGAGGGGACTGTGCTGACGGTCGGAGAGGACGAAAGCTGGGAGGAGGTACTAAATGGAGAAAGAAAGCGCACACCACACAACCAGCTACCACCCCCGCTCCAAGGTGACTCGAACTCCAGCCTCTTCAAGGCGCTTGTCATAGGAGTAAGGGAACCAAGGCAATTCAGACGACGATCAATCATCCCACCGCCCGTCACTTTCTTCTGCGCTCTAAGAATCTGAATCTCCGTGTGCATCGTCGAACTCATTGACCCTTTGGCGTTCTTGTCGAGCTTCGGAATGAACAGCTTACGAAGCTGTGACACATTGATACCCATGGTCTTGGGAGAAGTGGTCTTGGTACTCAGCTGGGATGGACTTCTGGAAGACGAAAGGAAGGTCCGGGTGATCTCCATGGCACGTCGCACCGTCATTCGGGATCTGTGACTATTCTCTGAAATGCCAGTGAGCGATGACACCTGGCGGTCCATAAAGCTTGCGAGCATGGCCATTGAAGAGGTAGTTGCATCCTTAGAGATGATCGTTGGAACGCCAGTCATGTACGAAACCTCGGCGCATGTCCCGTTCGTCGGACTACTGATCTTGGAGGGACCATCCAATCCAGCCGTAGGCTCGATAACTGTCGGGGGTGACGACTGTGTAGGGGAACTGGAGCCGATCGTGGATGGCCCACATGAATCAGTAAGCGTGCTTGAGTGATCCGATCCCGACGTAGCGGCCATGCTGGAGAGGTTCTGATCACCACAACCGATTGAAGGCGTCACTGTCTGTTTAATTGTAACGACCCTCCAGCTCTGCGATGGGTACGAGGACAGATCTGGGGACGGCGGGGGCAACCAAGACGGTGACATGGCAACAGGATACATGATTGGCGTTGGCTGTGTCAGCCTCTGATTCTTCGCCGGCGTTCCAATACGACAGATGATGGATGGCTTCTCATGAGAGATGGCGGAGTTGTGGGGACTGGCGGAAACCTTGATTGTAATATATTGCTTTCCCTCATAGGCATTCGCATTGTCGATGGAAGACCGATCCATGTGGAAGCGCAGAACACAGCTGGGTCGGGGCGGGAGTTCATTTGCATCCATGACCTGCGCTGAACCCCAAGTCACTGATCCTGCGGCCGGGTACCCACACACGAGCTTGCCCTTTTGAAGTCTCTGAACAACCTTCAACAGCTTCGGCATAGACGCCTTTGGTCCTGGCAAAGGCATCGGATTCCACAAGAAGCGGCGCGACTCTGCCTTTGTAATGACACTCAGTAAGAGACCAAGCAGGGACGCCTGCTTCGTTGAAACTGTACAAGAAACCAACGGTTGCTTCTTGTGCGACGTTGTCGGCAGGATAAGTCGAAGCTTCTGCACCAGAATCTTCTTCGAGGGAGCATGTTGTTTCATGGACAGGCTCAAGACCACGAATGGTTTGGAGCTTGCCATTGGCTACGGTTCCAAGTTATTTCGTAAGTAAATGCTATCCAAAGAAACGTGAACACCTACGCGGCATTGAACCTGTCCATACTTGCACCTCATGACGGTGCTGCCAGCTACAGCCATAGATGCATTATTGTCCGTCACTTTAGCGAGGACCATCGAGGTAACGACGTTCCTTGCAGGGAGGATGACCATCGAAGTATCGCCAGACGACCCCTCTGTCTGATCACTCATCCTGGAGGCGCCATCCGATCTGGCCGTAGCCTTTGCTGAACCCGGAGAGGGCTCGATAACCGTCAGGGATGACGACTGCGGATGGGAGCTGGAACTGATCATAAATGGCCCACATGAATCAGTAGGCGTGCTTGCCGCATCCGATCTCTGCGCATAGTCCATGCCGGAGAGGTCCTCGTCTCCACAGATCGTCACCGGCGTCTTGATTTGTTTGACATCGACGTTGGCAACAATGGTCCAGCTCTGTGAAGGGAACGCAGACAAATCCGGGGACGGCGGTGGCGACCGAGATGGTGACATAACAGCCTGGCGATACGTGATCGGCATCGGTGGTGGTGTGAACCTCCGGTGCCGGGATAGCCTCCCAGTATAGTCGACAGCAACGACCGGTTTCTTGTCACAGGAATTCGTAAGCTGGACGCGCGCTGCAGTCCCGGTGATGCTGGCGTTGACGGACGGCCTCTGGCGGGAGACTCCTGGATGGCGAGTACCGGCAGCGGAAGCCTTGGCCTCTATATATTGCCTCTCCCTAGAAGCATCCACAACGCCAACGGAAGACTGATAGTTGCGGGAGCACGCAAAGCAACTGGGTCGGTGACGGCGCGGCTCTGCCTTTGGAACGACGCGATGCAGAGAACCATGGCAGAATACGTTCTTCGTCGAAGCCTTCTTCGAAGGAGCATACCGCTTCGTAGACAGGCTGCAGACTACGAATGGTTTGGAAGGAGCAAAGGAACTGGGTTGGGGACGGCGCGGCTCTGCCTTTGGAACGACAGGAGGCAGGGAACCATGGCGGGATACGTCCTTCGTCGAAGGAGCATAACGCTTCGTAGTCAGGCTGCAGACCACGAATGGCTTGGAAGTCGCCATTGGCTAAGATTCCAAGTTATCTCTGTGAACAACGGCAGCATGGGAATGACATACGCAGCGGACGTGTCCTTTCTTGCAGGTCATCACAGCGTTGGCGATTTCGGTCGTTGATGTAGGTATTGGAAGCGAAGGATAGAATGATCAGATAGCTGGCCTGACATGTTCACGCCCGAAGGTTTTTATACCCTCGGTGTCAGAGGCTGACCCGTCGATTAGTACCCAAGCGGCTGGCCCAAATTGCTTTTTTCTTACCACTGTATTGAAAATCGGCCTGGTTTGGACAGTGAAGGGCACGTTCCAGCCTGAGACTGATACGGACGAAAGCGCGGTAAGTATTCCGACAACGCGATATGCGGGTAAGTATGAGGTGATACCAACCCCGCCTGTCCATATGTCCACCGCGATGTTACGGTATCTGTTGTCTCTGCAACAATTCTGGTTCATCCGGCTATTCATCTGGCCTCGTCGCTGCACTACAAATATGGCATCCACTGGTGGGGCGGTGCCATGAGTCCGACCTTGGTGTTCCCGGACCCCATGTTGGCAGCTCCTTCTCGGCAACCAACACCACGGCGTGGCAAATCTAGAGGCCAGATCAGAGGTAACTCAGCAGCGAGGCATGGTAGTGGGGAAGTCACCTGGAACCACTGTATGAGTCGAGTGAAAGTTTTGAGGCAACCGACCCAGACAAGTCCAATGATGCCGCACCGATCAGGGCCATTGAATGTCGGCTCCGACGACGCCAAATTTCCATGCCCCTCCAAGTCGAGTAGACATGATCGAACACCTGCTCGTAGACCACTTGGTAAAGACACTTGGCGCAGGGCTGCAGCGACATACCTCACTGACCAGTACTAAATAACGGTAGTTGGCAGCTCCAGAATCGAGAGAGCGTCGTTGAAACACACCCTCGTCATATCTAACGGCTGTTTCGAATGTATGCAAGGCTTTGACGAGCTCTTCGTTCCACCCATTACTTAAGACTTCACCCATACCTTTGTTCCGCCTCATCGTATTAACCCTCAGAAGAATGGCATGGTACATGCGCTTTTCGCCAGGCCCAACAAGGAGCAGATCGAGCGCAGCTGGTATAGATTATGAAGGGTTTGTATGCGGCGAGGTGGATCCGGTGCGGTAATAGGGTAAATGAACGGGAACTCGTGGCACCCGAAGAAGAGTTGGTTTTGGCGGCGACTTGGAGTGATGGATGCAGAAAGGGAAGGTGTTCGAAGTAGCGCCACAACGACACTCGGAAACCAATCTCCCATTGACACAGGCCACTGCGATACACCGTTGGATGCAAGACCGTCCACAGCTGGAACATCATAATTAATGCTTGTAGTAGTGGTTCGGGTTTAGATCGTACTACACATCATCACCAAATAAAATGCCTTTTCAAGATCTCAAGTTCCACGACTTGGCAATGCCAATGCACAATGACACTGTCTCCATTTCTTTTTCTCCGAGTCTGATACTAGTGCTACCATGCACGGAAAGACTCGACACTCTCAAGTGGAAGATGGAAAGGGAACGAAGACTCCTTAGCCTTGGTAGTGCACAACACGGAGGACAGGTTGGACATCTTACATCTCCGCGCAGGGTGTACCGCATTTTGCTGCACCTTCTTGTTTTGTTGCAGATATACAGTGGGACCGTCATTTTGCCAGAAGAACTCTGTACGTCATCCGTCATTGATGTTTGCATGGGAGCGGTTACTACATCTGGCTACCCTTTACGAAGCGCTGCCAGTCCCTACCACAGGATTCATCGCCATCGTGCTGGCAATCTTTGATCATGCTATCGACTGCATATACGTCTGTGCGACAACACAAGCAGCAAGCAGCCACGAAGGTTTCAACATCGTTACAATTTTTAGGAGGTGGATAGCCCACATGTCGACATCTTCTCGAAACGACAATCAACCTGCGGCCTTCACAGAGGCTATCCCATTGCAGAAGCTTCACGCGGAGGCAAACACAGGTAACTTTCAAACTCGTCTATTGTATATGGTAGGTGCCTGCTACTTAATCTTTTTCCTAGGTCCAGAAGATGTATCATCATCGACTTCCAGCGCGGATCGATCCGGACTCGTCGAAGGGCCGTCTTCTTGAAGTTCCTGAGGAGGTAGTTTAGATTTTCCATATCTACATACTAGTACGTCATCCATCACACCATCACACATTTCTTCAGCATGTAGCATTGTATTCCACACACACATCCGAATCTATACCATCGAGTTGACGTATTCACTCAACTCGCCCACTTCTAAGCGACAGCAGCCTCATTAGACGGGCTGGTTACCAGACTTTATCTATATCCGGACAACTTCGCTGTTCTTTTGTATAGGATGCAATCCCGTCCGGTCTTGTCTACGCTCCACATTCCAGAAACCTGACATCCAGGTTGACAGCGCTGCGCTCGACTCATGGAAGAATGACGTGCTTCCATGTTAGTATCGTCGCCTACGGCGCGTTTCCCATCACATACATCACTGGCATCAGGCCGGCGCTGCACACTTCCAGGAATTGGAGCTCCTCAGAGATACGGCAGTCACGACGCTCAGTGATACGATGGGGCCATTCCCCATTATACCTCTGCATCTTCCCTCAATTCCCCCTCGCCACGGGGCATTCTCGTCAGACGCCAATGTATACATACATGGCAACCAGGATTGTTCAACGGGCCAACTGTCATTTGCCAGTGACGCGTGCTCATCAACACGACCACTCCGTCGATAATTACATAAAGCCGGTCTGGTAAACTTCGTCCTCGTTCAGGAGGCCGGAGGCTGCGCGGGCATGTCAAAATGGACCTAACTTATAATCAAATCGAATATGCTGATGGACCTCACACCACGGGCATAGTCAAGTGTGTATGATGATCATTCTCAAATCACTCAGGATATGTCCAAGTCTTCTATCAGCGTCCGTAGTCCTTCCAGAAAATCAAGCTTTTGTTCCGCCTTTGTTCGCTCATACAACCACGGACAATCGATATTCATACACGCGATCGGCTCGTTCGACGCAGAAGACGCAGAAGACGCGCATATACGCTGCGCGTCGAGCAGCCGAATCAAGAGAGTAAGTATCGTCACTTGAAGGTTGGCATGACACGCCTCGCAAATGCCTATAACAGCACGTCGGTGTCGATCCAGCACACAAGATCCAGCTTACCATCCCGAGCTGTGCAGCTACACGGGCAGACGCACCTTTTCGGGTGTTTGCCGACCGGTCTGGACGATGCTGTCCGCAATCTCTACAGCAGGCATCCGTCCCGAATACGTCGCGCTCGTGTACCAATACGTGACGTTGGCAATATACTTGAGCCCGAGCTGGCGCGCATCCAATATCCGGCTCATTGCCTACCCAATGAGAGACGAAAAAATGAGACACGAGAAATGAGATTACAGATAGACAGCGGGAATAGGGAAAAAGAACCACGCGTGACGCACCTTGTCGCTGTTGACGCTCTTCATCGCCTGCTTCACCATCACGCGCGTATCCAACAGCTCAGTCAACATCTGACCTAAAAGGCCTTGTCGAACGCTAGGTTTGACGTACATGATGTCGTTTGATGCGACTGGAGACAGTGGGTGAGTAGCGTGTATGAACGCATTGAGTGAACCGACCGATTCGTAATGTGGTCTTGTAGTTTCTCCAACAGTCCAGGGGGTAAGTCAAGATCCGTCACGCCCAGCTTGTTGCGGCCCTGAAAGTCAGCCACGCGACCTAGACACGTCGAGTAGCGATACTTGTATGCGATCATGACAGATGGTTACAGAGATTGAAAGTCCAGTACGACGAGAGGTCCATTATAGAACGCGGAGAGTGGTTCCATGATCAGAGGCATACATTCTGCAGCGTTTTGTTTGCCAACCTGCGATTTTCAGGATTCTTGGCTAAACGATGTCGTGATGAAATGAACGACGTACGTCTTGTTTACTCGGTGAGAGTAGCACGAAGCTCTCCGGCTTGGCGATGCGAAACAAAAAAGACTTTACTTTGAACTGAGAGCCACGGCTGATGACGGAGTAGAAATCGACTCCAAAAACGCGCGCAAATTCGCTGTCGTCGACCCGTCAGTCATTCGTTATCAATATGGAGCGATAATGGAGGACTTGCGCAGTTTTCGTCGTCGTCTCTGCTTCTTCAAGAATGTCAAGCGTCATACCAGTGCGGTCGCGGAAATATCCAAGGACGCGGGCAGTATGAACAGGACTCTCGCTGTTATACCACGTCGTGAGCGTTGCCGGCGTATGACGAGGGACCCTTTTCACGGTCGTCGCTCATAAGTAACGTGCTTCAGTATGTTCAATCACTCACCTTTTGCGCAACAGATGGAAAGCCACGCTCTCAAACGTATAACTACCCAGCGTCTGCTCGCTACGCATAATTCTCCAGAGTCCAGACGTTGAACACATGTCGGCCAGTGACCTTGAAAGTCGTCGTCGTTCTGACACCCCATTGGTCAGTTCCACTCCGCGCCCTGAGAGTGGTCGGCGCGCGTGCCATCAGTTCCGAGGCAACATCGAGTCCTGCGAACACGGTCGGCACAGCATCGGCGTCATCAAGCGGCGAGAGTCAGCTTACCGTATTGAGATCCACGGAAACTGAGATATCGATTCGAAATTTCTGTCACCAGCCTGCTCCACTTCCTTTTGGTTCGGCTGAAAATAAATAAATAAGTGCGTGTCGCGTGGACAAAGCTAACATCCGTAAGGCTCTCTTTGGTTCGATCCTCGCACATATTGATCGTTCACATTACCATCCAGTCGCGCTTGGAAATCAGGGGGTTCTTCCTTTCCCGTCTGTGCCTCGAACCGGACTCAATTGTCTCAGAATGAAGCAGTTGGGCGATCCCTAACTCAAACTTGGACCCCCTCCCCATACATCGAAATGTCGATGCAGATCATCATAAAAACATTCTCCAGTTGGAACGAAGACGAACGGCCGATTTTCGGGAAAGTCTGGAAACATGCATGTGCAGACGCAATCAACCAAACCAAATCCGTTCCGTGCACTACCCGAGTGGCACCCCCTGACGCTTGGACCGCCTGACGTGATTGCTTTCTGCAAAATAACGTTACAGGGTAAATTTCCTTGTAGCACAATCCACTACGACCACGTTCCCCGCACTCCCACCGATCCGTTCATATCCGGGGTACTTATCACCGCGCACCATATTTTTAACAGAAGCACCCGATCTCGGCGCTTTCAACGCGGTCTTTCGCGAGCTCCAACAATTTCAGATCGGTCCTCCTCGTATCCTTCACATGGCTCTTCCTACGATCGCGGTCCATGGGACCATGAATGCGACTCAGCGTCGCTGCGCTCAACGCTCCTGTCTGCACTCCCTAACAGACTCGGAAGCGAACGCAGGGGATCAAACTTCTTTCTCGCCGCCTTCAGGTCTCGAAATTATCACCATAAACATCTTCGACTCGAGTGATGTCCAACGTCGTGTTCAAGTAGACTGGGAGCGGTTTCGCGCTAGGCCCATGAGCTTTGTCAACTCGTTTTCAAGACGAGCGCCATAAACCAGACTCGACCAAAAACAATTCTAATTTTAATGTCTTCTTGTGATCGCCTTCATTGCACGTTCCATCTGCTGGATCCAAAGTTGTCGTTCTCGCAACCTTCCCAGAGGGAGTAGGCGAGAATGGGGCCATTGCATTGGCCCTTGAAGCTTGACGTGCGGATGATCCCTGCCACCTCTCTTTGCTCCCACGTAGACAACATCTGTGACTCGGCGTACTTTGGGGCTCCTTCTGTACACTGTATGGTGTATGAGTGGCTCGAGTTGATCGGAATTAATGCGGGATTGTTAGTTGCTGGGCTGACTTACTCCACAGCCACTGGTGCATCAATCAAAGCTTTCTCCTTCGACACTGGCAGCCGAGTCGTTGGTGCTTGTTTACGATATCCTCACCTGAAGTGCCATGTCCTTGCACACTCGTCATAGAGGATTCGTAACTATGCGTCCGATCAATGTTTGTTGGAGCATCGGCAGCGAGGAGCGGCAACATCTGCATACCTTTCACTTTGGCATATGACGACTCCTAGTCCTCCGTATGATATCTAGTCCTCCGTATACTGTGCTGTAAGCGCTAGCTGCAATAATCGGTATACCTCTCAACCCGTTCCATCACGGTGTTGAGAGGTAAGGTTCCCGCCGCTACGATACGCCTAGATACTCTACTATTAGTTCGGTGCGTGTTCTAGCTCTAACAAGAAAACTCAATGTTATACTTGCTAGCTTGAAGTAGAGGTGCGGTTGGAAAAAATCTTAGACTCGGTACTCGGCCCATGCATGCATGTCCCACGTATCGACAAACTCGCTGCGAGCGACCGCCTTGAAAGCCACCGTGATCCAGCGGGCTCGACGGAGAACTCGAGGGACATGTCATGGACAGGGTGGAGTGATGTGGGAAAGAGAGGATAGGTGGTCCCTCGGCATCGGTGAGAATCATATCACGGGATTGACTGTCCGCCGAGACATGGAATTATTACTAACTTATGAGCGAGACTTGTGGTTGCCAGAAGACCGATCATCGGGTATAGCCAGACCGTCAATGTGGAGGAGAACAGAGTGCAGAGATGGCCTTCTAGGAAATCCGGTTTCTCACCGACGCGGATGCACAGGCGGGAAAAAAATAGATAGTCATGCGCGAATATGGTGGTTGATCCTGCGGGGGTGGCTACATGTCTGGTATGTATGGGAGAAATGCGTGGAGATAGACTGACTCACCGGGAGTGACATCGCTCTAATAACCTGCTCGCAAACGGGGCAAGGAAGGCACGACATACATGCCAAACACGGCGAATCGTTGGGTGCCATGCCAGCTTCGTGGAGCGAGACA
Source organism: Boletus subcaerulescens (assembly GCA_038090555.1). Taxonomy (NCBI): domain Eukaryota; kingdom Fungi; phylum Basidiomycota; class Agaricomycetes; order Boletales; family Boletaceae; genus Boletus; species Boletus subcaerulescens. Next base: position 774 of record JBBPNA010000585.1, on the reverse strand, counting down.
AATCTTTATCTTGAATTCGTCCAGATAAGTACAGTGCTTTGGCGTAGAAACAACTGTTCCTTGAAAACTCAGCTATCAAAAGCGCCGAAAACACGAAGCGATTATGAGCGTGGGCACACTGATCTATGTATATCGCAGATTAAGGACAACGTGTATACGGTGCGAAAAAGGACAACAACCTGTTCGTTGATTTCCATCACTACTTGGCTACATTGAACCGCTGATGGCGGCGTCGTTGACGAAGACTGGTGCGTACTGGTAAGATGGTGTTGCCTGTATGCTGAGCATTGGACTAGATCATCCCCAGCCGCCCAAAATCAATGAGTTACTAGCAGTGGCATTCTCAACGAACGGTGAGTATATGGTGAGCGGCCATATCAGGGATGCTCGAGTGTGGCGAGTGGAAGACCGTGACGGGAAACAAATGGCAACAATGCGCACACACCGCAGGCATCGGCCTGGAACAATAGTCCTAAATTGGGCCTCGATTGCGCCACCGGCGAAACATTTGAGTGTGGCTTTCTGTGGCATCCGAGCTGAAAGAAACTTCAAGTTCGAGTATAGTTTACATACCACTAATTCATCAAGTTTGATCCCTGGCAGGCAGATATTATTTACTCGTCTGTATCTTACAATTTCTGGACAATGTTGTAGTCTTGTTCTACCATCAAATCGTGAAGTTGGTGGCTTGGGCATTGTCTCTTAAATCGGAAATGAGATCTGACGTTTGGCATGCAAAATAAGAGCACGTTAAGGTGCGGTAAACTTCACGTC
>JBBPNA010000584.1:0-16067 GCA_038090555.1 Boletus subcaerulescens | reverse complement strand
GATATATGTCAGCAAGGTGAAGAATAGGCCACGAACACTCGTCCGTGTGTGGGATCTGCAATCGACTGCCACGAGAAGGCATCGAGGAATGATTGGCCAGAGAGACTGGCGGTCCTCGAATACGTTGCGGCTTCTGCGTATCCTGAGACCGCAAGTACGCCAAAGTTCAGGAATGAGGATTTCATCGTCGAAGAGAGAGTCAACAGGGTTTGTGTCTCGTGTTCTAGCAGCAGAGCGTCCTCTTATGCAGAGCAGCAAAACACCCCGGACGCAAAACTAGGCGTTCACCATATAGACCGAAACTCACTTCCCGCCAGGTTGACTGAAGAATCATCATTGCCAGCGAGACCTGTGAAGAAAAAAAAAAGGAATAGACCCGGAAGTGTGTGTTTGTCCGTGGAGCTGCCATAATCACGGGATGGTGTCGCTCATTTCCATATCGGGGACGACGGAGTATGGAGAACTTAGCCGGAGTGCCTGGGCTAGAGGACACGTGCGGAAGCCACAACCTCGGAGGCGTACCAAGAGGTAGAAAAGCTTGCACATAGCAAAAAGGATCGAAGCTATGGTGCCTCAGGAAGCCTGACCGAGAAAGTGTGGCAAATAGAGCTATGACCACAGATGAGCATTGTCAGGAAATCTGGCGCTTACCGACAAGGGTGCTGCATGGCTATCTAGAGCCGTGAGGGAGCCGACATTGTTGCGCATTACTTAATATACACGCCATCTTGCCGAGTCATCGGAATCAACAAAAGTCCGTCTTGAACACCGCGCCTAGCCTACGTGTCTCGGCGCTCAACCCGGAGCCGGTAGCTTCGAGCCACTTGTTCCTGTAGCCTTCGCCGATGATTCATCTGTCAGCGAAGAAAAGCTCGTCAGATGAGTCCTCGAAAGAGTTCAGTGGGCAGTACTAGCAGGCTCAGCTGCCGCAACTGCGGACGTATTATGTGTGTTGACGGCGTCAATTGAGTGGACATCCGACTGCCGAAATGATTCAATGATTGGGTTGATGGTCGTCAAAAGCTCAGAGAAACCTAGATTCGGATACTTAGCTTGGGGCCGCTTCAAGTTGGAGAAGCGTCGGTGGGAATTTAGCAACACCCGCGCGCCAGCGCCACATGACAGGACTACTGACAAAACTCTGGTCAGATGACTACGGAGCCTTGATGAAAATAGGTCTATAAATCGATCTTCAACGTCCGACAGTCGATTACCCCCCCCCTGCTGCCACATTACTACTCGGATGCTTTGCATTATTGTGATCCGACGCTGCCGCCAGCGGATGATCGGTCATTGACATTTACCAGTTCTGTTCGGGACAATGCTTAACTTGGTCACGGTAAGTGTCGACAAATTTATGAACTCTCTTTTGGACGACTAGTGCACAGCGAAAACTGAGCACAGAATACACTGGCATAAGTCGTGTCGTCGTCCCTAGTCAACTAACGCAGCGTGATGACAACAAACAGTGGTGTCACGGAACATTTTGACTACTTGTCTTCAAGATTAGCACAGCTGGTGAGCTAGGTCTGACTGGAGGTTGGCGAAGCGCTTCTGACACTTCACATGTAAGACAATCACTTAAAGCTTACCAGATAGTACACCAGAAGAAAACGGAAGTCCAGATTTGTCGGTAGGCAGTTTACACAACACCCTGTCAGCCTGGGCCACTGAGTTGCGTCCTGCTCACTCACTTTTAGATCGAACACCTGTTTCGCGTATTTCGGATGTGTCTTGGCAAGAATTTGGTAGTGACAGAATGCAAGGTGCGTGGGCGAGGTGATGTGGGATGGCCATTGACTTCTGACGGCTTTCTTTCTTGGTAGGTGGTGTTGGTGGTGCTCGTCAAGAACTTTGTGTTTGAATTGCGTGACGGCGTTGATTCCAATATCGAAATCAAATCGGGAGAGGTCTGCTTCCACGGCCCAAGTGGTTGCCTGAAGTCGGAACATCGAGGGCGACTATTACCCACTAGCAGCCTGGTCTCATCGTACAAACCATCAAGTACATATATATACAGCATGGTTGTGCGTATTAATTAGTGCTACAGTTCCTGGTTTACTGTATGTAGTCTGAAGCTGCGCAGAAAAAGCTTTGGGGTAGTAGTTGGCACGGTATACAGATGCAATGCCTCGTCGCATTCGGTGAAATGCCTGAAATGGCTTCCGACGGCGCGAGATTCAGAGGTACTTCAAGTACCAAACCTCCACGATATGCTGTCGATGAGTCATATCTCTCTTGACTTTTTGTTGTGCAATGTTATGACATAGGCCGCTACTGACTCTCGTTGAACGCTGCGCTCTGGTGCTCTAAGCTCTTGTCTTTCTTAAATTTCTATGCATATCCATTCTGTTAATTCTCTCCCAGGAACTCAGCGTCCACCTCGAGTGGCTCCCTCGAATCGTCATGCCCAGATTGGGGGGGTGAGGACTGCTGTCATGCCTCACTCACCATCCGCCGTTGATCTTTCGCCCAACGACTCGTGGAGACTACCCGTAGGTTTCCTGAAAGTTTTGTGACATCGTGTCCTCACGTTGGCTTGATAGCCTGAGCGCAGGCAGCCGCTGGAAGACACCACGTCGATGGTCACCATCGAAACGCTGGACAACAGCATCGATATGGCGGTCGACGCTAATCGGCTGCAAGAGCTCCTCCAACACCATCCCCCTATAACACGACTCTCCCCCGAAGTATTAGCTTACATTTTTGAGCTTTACGTGGCTTCACCAACGGAGTTGTTGTCACGGCCCGATGGCGTACTTCCACAAGGACCGTTTTGCCTCGCACAAGTCTGTACCCTTTGGAGAGCGGTTGTCGAGTCAGATCCCCACATTTGGACTTCCATCCACTTTCATTTTCCAGAATCAGACGAAAATCATGAGAAAGACGTGCCGATGGTGCAATCCGTGTTCGACCTGCACCTCATACGGTCTGGCGCACTCCCTATCTCATTCACCCTCACTGATGATCGCATGTACCATTCCCCCACGAGTGGTCTCATTCCTTTACTTGTCGATCGACTTCGGATGCATGCGCAGCGGTGGAAGTGTATCTCACTTCAGCTGGCGAGTCATTATTTCCCCCTCCTCTTCACGTTTACACCATGCAATTTGTTCTCTCTGGAATATCTCTCCATTAACTCCAACGCGGTTTCGTTCGGGTTTCCCATTCCGCCCCAGCTCAACCTGGAGTCCGCCGCGAATCTCAAGTCATTCAGTTATACTGGACCAGGGCCGTCAGTGGACGATATAATTCACCTCCACTGGGAGAACCTTGCGGAATTATCGTTTGAATTTGCATCACATTTTTCGGGAAGCTTTGTGTCACGTCAACGGTTCGCAGACCTCGCCCGGTGTCGAAACATCACTACTTGCTCTCTGGGCATTGATGAACCTCCCCCTTCAGTCGGTAGCGGGAGCATCACCTTACCCTGTCTCCAAACACTCCGCGTCCGTCGAATTACCCGTTTCGCTCACGCTCACGGCGTGATCGAACCTCTCATCCTACCTCAACTCCAAACTCTCGAAATTGACGCATCTAACCTCATCAATTGCAATCAACGCTGGCACCACCGCAATTTCTCAAGGCTCTTGGCACGCTCTGGGTGTAGCCTCCTCCGTCTTTCCATCCAAGACGTCGATTTCCCAAACGACGAGCTCGTCCGCTGTCTCTCGCTCTCACCTGCACTCACGTCCTTCCATTTTATTCCCTGCCCGCGATCACAGAATCTCAGTGATATCATTCACAGGTTGGACGCCTCACCTCGGACTCGAGGGCGTAGACGGGGACATGTTGCGTTACCGCAATTACGCGAGATCACGATGGCGAGTTCGGTAGAGAGGTATTTGGACTCGATCACGGCCATGTGTCGCTCCCGTACAGGAGCTTGTGCGCGTGCTGCGGGGGTAGCCCCACTCCAGCGCGCCGAAGTGGTCTTTTTCGATCTCTGGCATGATAGATCAGAAGATTGGTTTGAGAGGGTGTTAAATTCGCTGGCGCAGTGGGTGTCCGAGAACGAGAGCGAGAATGGACGAGAGGGTGAGGATGATCAACTGCTGGAGGCATCGGTGGTCGTGGATTCACCTTACCTCCCCGGGTACATTGACGTCCAGTAGGATTTGCACATCTCTTCCGAGATACCTATTCACAATATCTAAAATTGTACTCAAATGGATATCTTTTTCTGAAACTCCCTCGGCAAGGATTGATGCATCACACACTCATAATTTTCCAAGGAGCCCGGAGGGCACTCCCTTGATCGCTTGGGTGTGATTTGGCGGTGTGTGGGCAGACCAGACAAATCCAAATCAACATGGCTAGTGTTGACTCGTGTCAATGTTATCGGGAGATGCATGTCTCGAGAACGAATCCGACTGTTCAAAGTCCTCCATAGTATTTGCAGCTTCCAGTGGAGACTAGTTGGTACTGTGCTGTGATCATGGTTCCAAATGTAACACAATCCAGGTGACCCATCATTGCATTTTCTTTGTCCATAGGTGCGTCTGATCCTGTTGTAGGTGAAAACGATCCCGCCGATAACTTTCACAATTGATACAACTGGCAGCTCTGTCGCGCTCTCTAAACCTGTTCGCACGAAATATGGCGAGCTTGTCGACAGCCTAACGATCGTCTAAGGCATGGCGGCCAGCTAGTGGTTATCTTGATGGAATGTAGTATGAACCGCTCCATCGCACGGGGTGAAGATGCGAAAGTTTTCCGGCCAAGTCGATGGCTCGAGGATAGTGAAAATGGGATACCTGTCAAGGCGAAAGAAAACGAAAACCAGGGAGTTAGCTTTGTGGACGGGCCGAGGACGTGTCTAGGGAATAATTTTGCACTCACAGAATTCAATGTGAATGGGCGGGGTGGTGTGGGATAGTCATTGGCTTGTAACGGGTCTTTTCTTGGTAGGCAGTGTCCATGGTATTCAATGTCAGGAACTTTGTGTTTGACGTTGCGAGGTGGTGTTCGGTTACCGGGTTAGCTTTTTGTTGTGCAATGTTATGACATAGGCGTTGAGTGCTGCGCTTTCAAGTTCGAGGTGCTCTTGTCTTTCTTACCTTTCTATGTGTATCCATTCTGTTGATTCTCTCCCAGGAACTCAGCGTCCACCTCGAGTGACTCCCTCGAATCGTCATGCCCAGATTGGGGGGGTGAGGACTGCTGTCATGCCCCACTCACCATCCGCCGTTGATCTTTCGCCCAACGACTCGTGGAGACTACCTGTAGGTTTCCTGAAAGGTTTGTTTACGATATCGTGTCCTCACGTTGGCTTGATAGCCTGAGCGCAGGCGTCCACTGGAAGACAGCACGTCGATCGTCGCCATCGAAACGCTGGATCATAGCTTCGATACGGCGGTCGACGCTAATCGGCTGCAAGAGCTCCTCCAACACCATTCCCCTATAACACGACTCCCACCCGAAGTATTAGCTTACATTTTTGAGCTTTACGTGGCTTCCTCAAAGGAGTTGTCACGGCCCGATGGCGTACTTCCACAAGGACCGTTTTGCCTCGCACAAGTCTGTACCCATTGGAGAGCGGTTGTCGAGTCAGATCCCCACCTTTGGACTTCCATCCTCTTTTATTTTCCAGAATCACACCGAAGTCGTGAGGAAGACGTACCGATGGTTCAACCCGTGTTCGACCTGCACTTGATACGGTCTGGCGCACTCCCAATCTCACTCACCTTCATTGATGATCGCATGTACCATCCCGCCACGAGTGATCTCATTTCTTTACTTGTCGATCGGCTTCGGATGCATGCGCAGCGGTGGAAGTGTATCTCACTTCAGCTGGCGGGTGGTTATTTCCCCCTCCTCTTCACGTTTACACCATGCAATTTGTCCTCTCTGGAATATCTCTCCATTAACGGTAACGCGGTTGCGTTCGCGTTTCCCATTATGCCCCAGCTCAACCTGGAGTCCGCCGCGAACCTCAAGTCATTCAGTTATACCGGACCAGGGCCTTCAGTGGAAGATAGAATTCACCTCCACTGGGAGAACCTTGCGGAATTATCGTTCGAATTTGCATCACATTTTGGGGGAAGCTTTGTGTCACGTCAACGACTCGCAGACCTCGCCCGGTGTCGAAACATCACTACTTGCTCTCTGGGCATTGATCGACCTCCGCCTTCAGTCGTTAGCGAGAGCATCACCTTACCCTGTCTCCAAACACTCCGCGTCCGTCGAGTTACCCGCTTCGCTCTTGCACACGGCATGATCGATCCTCTCACCCTACCTCAACTCCAAACTCTCGAAATTGATGCATCCAACCTCGTCAATTGGAATCAACGCTGGCACAGCCGCAATTTCTCAAGCCTCTTGGCACGCTCTGGGTGTAGCCTTCTCCATCTTTCCATCCAAGACGTCGATTTCCCAAACGACGAGCTCGTCCGCTGTCTCTCGCTCTCACCTGCACTCACGTCCTTCCGTTTTATTCCCTGCCCGCGATCACAGAATCTCACTGATGTTATTCGCAAGTTGGACGCCTCACCTCGGACTCGAGGGAGTAGACGGGGACATGTTGCGTTACCGCAATTACGCGAGATCACGATGGCGAGTTCGGTAGAAAGGTATTTGGACTCGGTCACGACCATGTATCGCTCCCGTACAGGAGCTCGTGCGCGTGCTGTGGGTGTAGCCACACTCCAGCGCGCCGAAGTGGTCTTTTTCGATCTCTGGCACGATAGATCAGAAGATGGGTTGGAGAGGGTTGTAAATTCGCTGGCGCAGTGGGTGTCCGAGAACAAGAGCGAGAATGGACGAGAGGGTGAGGATGAGCACCTGTTGGAGGCATCGGTGGTCGTGGATTCGCCTTACCTCCCCGCGTACATTGACGTCCAGTAGGGTTTGCATATCTCTTCCGAGATACCCACTCAAGAGTCAAATATCTAAAAGTACTCAAATGAATATCTTTTTCTGAAACTCGCTCGGCAAGGATTGATCCATCGCGTACTCATGATTTTCCAAGGAGCCCGGAGGGTACTCCTTTGATTGCTACACTGATATATCCACATCCACTCTGTCGCTCGACGTGTCTTGGGAAGAATTTCGTAGTGACAGAATTCAAGGTGCGTGGGCGAGGTGATGTGGGATGGCCATTGACTTCTAAGTTCTGACGGCCTTCTTTCTTGGTAGGTGGTGCTGGTGGTGCTGGTCAAGAACCTTATGTTTGAGTTGCGTGACGGCGTTGATTCCAAGATCGAAATCAGGAGAGGTCTGCTTCCACGGCCCAAGCTTGTGGCCATGAGGTGTGTGCGACCGTACGTTGCCTGAAGTTGGAACATCGAGGGCGACTATTACCCACTAGTAGCAGCCTGCTCTCATCGTACAAACCATCAAGTACATATACAGCGTGGTTGTGTGTGTTAGTACTACAGTTCATGCTTTACTTTATGTGGTCTGAACCTGCGCAGACTCAAAGCTTGTGGGGCAGTCACGGGGTATACAATTTATGTGTGGTCACCGGCCCCGGCTGGACATGACTCGGTGACATGCCAGTGCCTGAAATGGCTTCGGAACGATTGGTCAAGGAGCGAGGCTATAGTCCGTGCAACGCCAATGGGAAGCTGACGTTGCTGATTCCCTGGCGTTCTGGGGTGGAACGGAGCCCAGCGCGAGATTCAGAGGTACTTCAAGCACCAACTTGAAACCTCCACGATATGCTGTCGATAAGTCATACCTCTCTTGACTTTTTGTTGTGTAATGTTATGACATAGGCCGCTACTGAGTACTGAGTACTGAGTCGTTGAACGCTGCGCTTTGGTGCTCTAAGCTCTTGTCTTTCTTACATTTCTATGCGTCTCCATTCTGTTAATTATCTCCCAGGAACTCAGCGCCCACCTCGAGTGGCTCCCTCGAATCGTCATGCTCAGATTGGGGGGGTGAGGACTGCTGTTATGCCCCACTCACCATCTGCCGTTGATCTTTCGCCCACTGGCAACGACTCGTGGAGACTACCCGTAGGTTTCCTGAAAGTTTTTTCCGATATCGTGTCCTCACGTTGGCTTGATAGCCTGAGTGCAGGCGGCCGCTGGAAGACAGCACGTCGGCCATCGAAACGCTGGACCATAGCATCGATACGGCTGTCGACGCTAATCGGCTGCAAGACCTCCAATACCATCCCCCTATGACACGACTCCCCCCCGAAGTATTAGCTTACATTTTTGAGCTTTACGTGGCGTCACCAAAGGAGTTGTCACGGCCCGATGGCGTACTTCCACAAGGACCTTTTTGCCTCGCACAAGTCTGTACCCTTTGGAGAACGGTTGTCGAGTCAGATCCCCACATTTGGACTTCCATCCTCTTTTATTTTCCAGAATCACACGAAACCCGTGAGGAAGACGTGCCAATGGTTCAATCCGTGTTCGACCTGCACTTGATACGGTCTGGCGCACTCCCAGTCTCACTCACCTTCACTGATGATCGCATGTACCATTCCCCCACGAGTAATCTCATTTCTTTACTTGTCGATCGACTTCGGATGCATGCGCAGCGGTGGAAGTGTATCTCACTTCAGCTGGCGAGTGGTTATTTACCCCTCCTCTTCACGTTTACACCATGCAATTTGTCCTCCCTGGAATATCTCTCCATAAACGCCAACGTGGTTACGTTCTCGATTCCCATTATCCCCCAGCTCAACCTGGAGTCCGCCGCGAACCTCAAGTCATTCAGTTATACCGGACCTTCAGTGGAAGATAGAATTCACCTCCACTGGGAGAACCTTGCGGAATTATCGTTTGAATTTGCATCACATTTTGGGGGAAGCTTTGCGTCACGTCAACGACTCGCAGACCTCGCCCGGTGTCAAAACATCACCACTTGCTCTCTGGGCATTGATCGAGCTCCCCCTTTGGTCGTTACCGGGAGCATCACCTTACCCTGTCTCCAAACACTCCGCGTCCGTCGAGTCACCCGTTTCGCTCACGCACACGGCGTGATCCAACCTCTCACCCTACCTCAACTCCATACTCTCGAAATTGACACATCTAACCTCGTCATTTGTAATCAACGCTGGCACCACCGCAATTTCTCAAGGCTCTTGGCACGCTCTGGGTGTAGCCTCCTCCGTCTTTCCATCCAAGATGTTGATTTCCCAAACGACGAGCTCGTCCGCTGTCTCTCGCTCTCACCTGCACTCACGTCCTTCCGTTTTATTCCCTGCCCGCTATCACAGAATCTCAGTGATGTCATTTACAAGTTGGACGTCTCACCTCGGACTCGAGGGCGTAGACGGGGACACGTTGCGTTACCGCAATTACGCGAGATTACGATGGGGAGTTCGGTAGAGAGGTATTTGGACTCGATCACGGCCATGTTTCGCTCCCGTACAGGAGCTTGTGCGCGTGCTGCGGGGGTAGCCCCACTCCAGCGCGCCGAAGTGGTCTTTTTCGATCTCTGGCATGATAGATCAGAAGATTGGTTTGAGAGGGTTTTAAATTCGCTGGCGCAGTGGGTGTCCGAGAACGAGAGCGAGATTGGACGAGAGGGTGAGGATGAGCACCTGTTGGAGGCATCGGTGGTCGTGGATTCGCCTTACCTCCCCGCGTACATTGACGTCCAGTAGGATTTGCACATCTCTTCCGAGATACCCACTCAACTTTCTTGTGTCCTCCACAGTACTTGAGTTGTGGTTGGAACTTGTCGAACCCCCAACGTCGTGCAATGCATTGTGATCATGGTGTTAAATGTAATTTATACGCGATCTAGACGACCTATCATTCCTTTTTTTGTCTGTATGCGCGTCTGTCCCTATTGCAGGTGGAAACATTCCGCCGACAATTGATACAACTACGAAAAACATGCACGACAAGGGGACTTGGCAAGTTGCTACTCTGGTGGAGTCCTGAGTACTCAAGGCTTCCGCAGTCGCCTTGTAGGAGTAGCGAGAGGGACGCGTCCCTTGCTTGACGGGGTAGACTCAGAAGGATTAGACGAGGATTGAGCGAAACTGAGGTCATTGCCAATTGTCTGATCAGGGTAGCTTGAGCCGCTGTGTATGAGTGGCTTGGTGGGATAACGATTATTGGAAGTTACCGCAAAATAAATCCATCCATTGTAGTGCCGCCAGGAACCGTAATAGACGAAGAGTCGCTTGAGTCAGACTGTTGAGTGTCTTCCAGTGATTTTATCACGTCGCGAAGAGGCTGAGAATGGGGGAAATGCTCCAGGAACTGCTCGAGAATGGACACGATAGTGTTCGCTGCAGGTCGTCGGTCCGGAATTCGCGACAAGCAGCGTTCGATGAGCTCCCAGTGCTGGTCATCTATTGGCCGGGACTCTGGCCGGCCAGGTATCTCGCCCTTAAGCAGTCGAAGTATAACAACGACTTCTTCCCCGATTTCCGACCAGGGTTGTTTACCGGACAACACCTATGATCAGATGAGAACATGCACAAATGCAATACCCAACAGACTTGCCTGAAGGGCGATGCACCCAAAGGAGTAAACATCAGTTTCGGTTGTCCAACGGACAGACTTTGAGTTGGACGGAACCTGTTCTGGCGCGTTCCATCGTAGAGCGCCTGGTCGACATGTCGACCTCCTAAGGTAAATCAATGCTTCGGGCAGTCCTGCCGCCATGGAAGGATAGCCGAAATCAACTAAGCGTGCAGTAAAGTCATCATCGAGAAGCACGTTGGCCTATCAAAGACTTAGTTGCGAAAAGGATACCAGTGTGATTACGCACAGGGTTAAGGTCTCCGTGAATAATTGGATTAGTGGAGTCGGGGGAACCAATAGGTAAAGTAAAGGAATGCACTATCGTCAAGACAATTTAGCTGGATAACGGTTACAAACAAGGGAGACCAACAGTGATGCAGTCCGTTTGCGACGTCAAGTAACTGCCAACATTTATTGAACGATGAATTGAACAACCAGCGCCAATGAACCCACCAATCGGAGCCGATGGCCAACTTCGAGATTCTCATACTTCCGCAGAAAACTTGCGAGGGTTCCATTGCACATCCACGATGAGACCAGAGACGTGGAACCTGACACTCCAAATCCAGTGGCGATGCCAAGAAACGGAACAATGTTTGGGTGGTCCAATCTCCTCCAGATTCCGAGCTCTCGACGCGCCATCTAGATAGGGCAACGTCGTCAGAGCGAGATGTCTGGTTGTCAGTGATGGCGCCCACCTCGCTACTCCACTTGAATCGAAAGGCTTTGACCGCCACCTGAACAGTGCACTAAGTAAAACTGAGCGGGTAAGCAATGCATGATGCTCACACCATCCTGCCATTACACAAACACTTGTGAACGTCGCCCAAACACCCTGCCTCTGAGCAATGATGTTCAAGTTTGACGATAGAGGTGGTGAGGTCCTTTGGAGGGGGCGGAAGTGCAGCACTGAGCGAGGAAGAAGGGTGATCGATTACCGTTGAGGGATGCTGCTGCACGCCTGCATCAGTACAAAATAGGACTACAGGCATCGATTAAACAGAACCACTGACATCCTTGCTAGAGGCACAGCTGAGTTAGCGTTTCAAAAAGAGTACTGTGTCGGAGAATCGCCCACCTTTCGCCTTGTAGATACACTGCGCCTGAGAAGAATCAAAAACAAGTGACGATCAAGTAGACTAGTCACTTACAAATTTCGGGTCGCGAGATTACTGAGTAGTTCTCCGATAAGATATCTTCGAGGCAGTCAACGGATTGTGTCAGTTCCTCGGCCGTCAGTTTTCCCTGGACAACGAGTAAATAATAAATAATATCGAACGTTAGGACAACCCACTGTCTCGATTAAGGTTATCCATTCGCTATCATGCGTAACAGCTACCAAAGCATTGGGATCCTGGCAGAAATACCTTCATTTTTGTGATGCTTTTGACATTAGGCCATTCAAACCTTATTCAATAGGTATTGGTTGATAAGATCGGAAGGATGAAAGGGCTAAAGGTTGCTCAGATATTGAGAATTTCGAAAAATTGACCTATGATACCAACCTGTGATAACGTGGGTACGTGGGTGACATCAGCACCTCGAGCTGCACTACGGCGTAATTTTGAAGAGTTCTCATCGCCATATAAGCGCAGAAGCCTTGCGATACCCCCCGTATCTTTAGGGGGCCGAACGTCAGGAACTGGCTGAACCCCGGCCTTCGGAGGCCGCCATCCTAGCAGATCACCCCGTACTGCTATCTTGAACCCACTGATGAAAACAGTTTGATTGATACCTCCATACTGGCCAGGGTCAGGTCCATCACGGTATTGCAAAGGAAATGTGTTCCTCCAAACTCTCCCGGCGGCGGTACGTTCGCCATCCCGTGGTTCTACCCCGATAGAACCCTTGTCTGTGGCTGTAACATCATCAAACGATGCAAGGGACCAAGAACGTGCTTTGTAGAATCCGGTAATCAAGTAGAGGGAGCCATTGCTGACGCTTTCGCCGTAGCGCGTTTTGGCTATTTCATACCAGTTCAAAGCATGCTCCATCGCCAATTCACGAAAAGGCTCGTTGGCTAGGAGATTGTGGGACATTGCGCCATCTGGGAGGATCAGAATTGCACCTTTGGAGGAGGACGGGGTGAATTCGTAGTGACCGGTCCTTCGGTGTACGAATCAATATCGTTTCTTAAACGCCCTTCAAGTAATGTTACCTCTGTGACGTCCGTGGGGGTTGAGTTATTCCAGGGGAGGTAATGACACAACCAGGAGGATCGGCGTTGAGTTTGATGTCGACGTCATAATCAGTATTAAGTTGGATAGGTTCGAAGTTGAGGGGGACACCGAGACGATGATGGAGAGCGTGGTTTGGGCCAAGAGTTATGTTGAACAGAACGTTGAATAACCCATCCCAATTAACATACCCAACATCCCCGATCTTGAGTCCGTCCTGCCTGTAGCTGGATGGTAGTGTACTGCTCGGCTCGGGAGACCACAACGGGTATCCACGATTCTTTGGGAGATATTTCGCGTAGACATCTTGTGGAGAGTCGCCCATGGTGTCAATGGCCAGAATCCAGACGGGATTCAGAGTTGCCACAGGGTCCCGACTACGTCACTCTTTCTGGCCAGAGGCTCCAGTGGTAAAGAGTCAGACCTTGGAGCAATTGGCCTCGTGAATCCTGACACGACGTAAACTTTGCCCTGACGGGGTGAGTTGAAAACTAACTGCTCAGCGAGTCTGCTCAGCGCTGACGAAGGCGAACTTGGCTCCCACGATGATTAGGTGCTTTCGTATTTCGTAGAAAGGCAATTCGTTCATGCCGAGGATGCTGAGTTCAAAAATGTTGTACCGAACGGAGCATCGTGCGAGTCAAGAAGGACCGCCGAGGGATACAACATAGCTCGTGATCCAGGAATTGTTGACTCAGAAAGCAAGTGTCTACGAAAATCGAACAGTGGTAACCATATGTCGGAACTTTTTTGCGACCATGATTAGTCATGAGCATACATTATAAGGAGCGGTTTTCCCACCCGTCGTGTTAAGGCATTTTAATGGGATACGATCTTTATGATCATGGCATGACAACCACTCACGTCATTATCATGGCACTAGCGAAATGTGCCTGTTGATAAGATGCAGGTTGCATTATCGTACATTATCATGCATTATCGTGCATGATAATGCATGATAATGGGTGTCATACATTAGAAGTCATGACCAAGTCATCTCACCATGGCAAGGCACCTTAAGGACCTATATTCCATTATGTCGCCTCCCGATTCATTATATTCACCAATTTTTATATATTGTCCATTGGTTGTGATATTTACATCAACGAGTAATGAGTATACAATACTACCTTGCTCAGACTCCCGTCCCGTCGCTCCCGTTCCACCGCTCCCGTCCCACCGCTCCCGTCCTGCCGCTCCCGTCCCGCCGGTACCGGCTGTGCCACCATACTATTGCTGGCGCCATCGTGGTGGAGGAATGGCATCGCCATTGTCGCCGTCTCGGTGGTGGTGGTGCCGGTGGTGGTGACCAAATAACGAAGTCATGTCGTCTCGGTGCGCTAGACGTGCCACCCTGTTTTCATTGGTCGTAGTGGTGGTGGTGACGGTGATGGCCCCGTAGTGGTGTCGTTGTCGTTGTCGTCGACAACATGGTGGTGCCAACATAGTAACGGCCCCGTAATGGTGGTATCATTGTTGCATGATCGTCGTCATCGTTCGTCGTCCCGTTGTGCCATCGGCGACGACAATGTCGTGGAGGTGGTGGTGTGTGTTGTCGTGTGATGGTGGTGCTGCCACGTCGTCGAATCGAGCAGACCTTTCGAACCTAAAACACATGGATATAGTCAATGCAACACTAATAGTATGCAGTAAAACTTACTTGTACCTCGAGACGTAACGAGCGGGGTGGTGCGGTATGCGACGACGACAACTATTGGTGTTTGTCGTGTATGCATCATTCGAGCGAAGGTGGCCAATTTACTGGGGTTGTAGATTAGAAGGGGAATGATGGGGGAGAACGGGTGACCATAAGTGATAAAGCCAAGCTTCTTGAGGCCCGCATGGAGATACCGCGAATTAAAAGCCAAGCGGCGGATATGCATGCGAGCCTCTGAGCCGTCTGAGAGAGCGGGTGGAAGGGATATCCATGAGGGAATCGCCGAAGCAGGTGCCATTCCTGGATGAACATCGTCTTCTGCGCATCTGAGTGTAGAAATAGAACTCGACGGCGACGGCGACAGCGTAAGTGCAGGTTTCGAAGAGACGGGGGGAGTAACGCTGGCCATACTGGAAATGATCTGGGTAAGCACTGGTGGCGGCATTGCCTCGGCGTAAATGCCGGAGTGCCCACGAACACGGAGGGCGTCGATGAGATGTTTGGGGCCGGCAATGTAACCCCCGGCTGCACCAAATGACTTTGTAAACGTTCCCATGAGAACATCCACCGACTGAGGAGGGATGTCGAAGTAATCGCAGACACCGCGACCAAGGGGACCGAGGGCACCAATCGAGTGGGCTTCGTCAATGAACAAGTGGAACTGGACAACTGCGTCAGCCAATATAAACCTGCCACTTGAAAATATTTTACCTTCTTCAGTTCAATAATGTGGGGCAGATTTACCAGGCTCCCCTCCATGCTGTAAAGACCCTCGACGATAAGCAGAAACTTCTTCCACGGATGGTGGGTCTTGGGTTGACCTTGACTGATCACTTCGCGAAGTAGTGATTCCAGACTCTGCATGTCATTGTGCTTGAACATTCGGACCTGTGGGCCACTAGTTCATACACCAACGCGGATAGAAGCGTGGTTGAACTCGTCAGAAATCACGAGGGATCCCTTGCCTACCAAGGCAGGAATGAAGGTGGAATTTGTTGCGAATCCCATCGAACTAATCAACGAGTCCTCCATGCCGACGAAACGCGCGACGAGAGCCTCGGCGGTGAGATGGAGTTCATTGGAACCACCTTCCAAGCATGAACCACATGCTGAAACGCCATACCGTCTGATGGACTCTTCGACTGCATCCGCACAACCACCACGTGCCTGCGCAAATCCAAGGTAATGATAGGAGGAGATGTTGAGAGCGCGTGTTTTCGTGCCAGGGTATATTTGAGTGTAATTGCAATCCTCCGAGTACCGGTCATAGACCAGGATGGTACGTCCAGCGACACCGGTGACGGGATGAGAGAAGCAGTCATCCATGCGACGTTTGGGCCTACGGGTGTAGAAGGAATCGAAATCAGAGTTGAGAGGCGCGTAACCCTAGAGTATTCATGTTAGACACGACATTGCACCGAAACGGATGCGCATTGACATACGTCGTAAGGCATGAGATGTGTAAAGTATTGCTTGGCAAAACATTTTCCAAAGAAATCACGGAGATGACCGAAGACAATGAGCATGAGGTAGCTGATGTATGTTGTGATGAGAATGTAATAGGGTGGTTCTTCTATCTTGTGTTCATTGACAGTGTCAACGTCGGGTTTGTCGGGTTTGTGTTGAGAAACGCAACGATAACCCTTGTTAGCACAGTGGCCAAACTCGGTGTGAACGGTGGTGAAGACTTGTTCAGAAGTGGGAGGGGTGCGAGGACCCAAATCTGATGCGGACCGCCTGCGACGACCGACGATGAGCGAAATTAAACATGGACGATGAAGGTGAAAAAAAACT
>JBBPNA010000583.1:0-16085 GCA_038090555.1 Boletus subcaerulescens | reverse complement strand
TAGTATCTAGTTCTCTAGTCTAGTTCTCCTTGTTCTTTCCCTAGTTTCTTGAGGCCTACAAGCCTAATAGACCATCTTCTCACAAGAGACTTACTCATTGCAAGAGCCCTCTAGCTAGCAAAGCCATTACAACTATCAGTTGTTCATAGATTGAATAACTAGGTCGTTACAGACCTGGGTTTAGCAGTCAAAAATCACTTTACATCAATAGCGTGAACTTGAGGATTAACAGTCTGCATACCATACTGACCATCATGGTGAACAAGTGCCATGGGCCCAGAAACCTTGTATATTCTTTGTTGAATGTGACGAGGCCCAAATGCAGCTGCAGGCGGTCCAATAGTGCGAGCATAAGACACTTCCAGTTTGCTCCTGGGTACTCGATGGCCCAGTTGCAAGAGATACCCATCAATCATTCTGCGGCCAAATGATGGGAACTGTTGGTATATGGATAGAATAAGGGCATTGAGCTGGTTGTCATGCAGTGTGGAGAGGTCTGACAAGGATCCAGGTCTGTAAACACGGGTGATAGTACCATCATCATGCACTTCAGTTGTAAACACAGGTGGACCAGGCTTGGATAATCCAAACTTGAGCAGGCAGCGGCAGATTGTTCGGGGATGACAACCATACAACTCAGCAAGACATGTATGAGTGATGTGATGACCAGAAGTTAGAGTAATGAGGTCATCTGCATTGATATCAATCCTAGGTCACCCCAAACAATTGTCTTCTACCATGACCCTGAGCACTGGAAGAATCAGTGGAATATCAGGAATGTCGGATGATGCAGTTACTACATCATTGAGTGACTCAATCATGCAGGCAACACTCGAGGTAATAGTTTCACGGTCATTGAGTATGAGCAAAGGAAGATGCTGGGGATTAATTAGCGATCATCTGAACTGCAATGACAAGTGTTCATTACCTATACATATCTGTTGAATATGAGCGAGAAATTGCAGACATGTCCACTTCTGCTCACAAAGCTGGGCTGCATCTCCAAGTTGAGTTTGGAGGGTTCTTGTGACCTGGATCCCTAGCTCATGAAATGCTGTGTGGATGTTTTGTAGAATAGGCTGTGCATCTTGTGCAAAGGACATGGTTAGGGACTGTGTATCTGACTGAATCTAAGCTGAAGACAGCATGGCTGTTTCTTGGCACAATTGGATTGGGTGGTGGGCCAACTTTGATTGTAGTAGTAGCATAGTGATTTGTCGACTCGGAGCCCTGGTGTATTGAAGGTGCATGATCAACGGACCCCCACATCCAGCACTTGGATGATTGGCAATGACTTGGAAAGTGTCCATTTTATGGGATGCCAGGAGTAAGGCTATACGGTACAGACATGAACACTTCAATGGGCCAGAGCCTTTACTACATCACTTGGATACAGATTAGTCCCCACTGTCAGTTACTTTGGTTCTACTACATCACCATGAGCAGCACAACTGAAGCCGTCTTCTGCATCGCACCAATGCTACATAAATACGACTGGGGAAAAGTCAGGAATCAATCCAAAGTGGCTCAGCTTGCTGCAGGGGAAGACATTCCCAGTTTCGTGCTCGACAATTCTGCCTGCTATGTGGAGGCAAGTCAGTGATGATGATGATCTTTGTAAACTGGCATAGTAATGACTGATATGGTTTTCTCCAGTTGTGGATGGGCACACATGTCAAATTGGCTCCAGTTTGAGTCTCCTGGACATTTTGGCTGTGAACCCACACCTTATCGGAACTGAGGTCTCTAACAAATTCCCCACCTCCCACAGGAACCTTTCCTTTCTCTTCAAGGTCCTCTCGATTGACAAGGCCTTGAGTATCCAAATGCACCATGACAAGAAGACTGCAGAACAGTTGTATGTGAGCCAGCCATCAGTTTATATGGGTGAGGTACCTGCTATAGAGGATGTCCCATTCTTACTCCATTCAAGATGACAACCACAAGCCCAAGATGGTGATCACATTGATGGATTTCAGGGGCCTGTGCGGATTTTTGCCCATTCCAGACATCAAAACACACCTCAGGAACATGTTGGAACTTCGTGCACTTGCTTCAGAGCCAGTTGCAGATCGCTTTCTCTCAGCCAAGTGACCAGATGAGTGAGAACAGCTGCAGACCCTCTTTTCAGCTCTCATGCAAGCCGATCTGGACGTGGTCAAAGCCCAACTTTCGCGACTGACGGCCTGTTACTGTACTGAGAACGAACCAAATGACATTAAGGACCTCGTCCTTGGCTTGAACGAACAATATCCAGGAGACATCAGGGTGTTCTGCCCCTTCATGTTGAACTACGTCAAGTTGGAGACTGGATGTTACAACTTACCTTGGCAACACCTGGTTGCACCACTCTTTTCTTTTACCCTAGACTTCCTCTGACCACTTTGTCTCTGGAAACCTCGTCCTCCATTCCCTTGTCCTTGGATTCCCTTGTTCTCCATACCCTTGTCCCTGGAATCCCCTTGTCCTCCATCCCCTTGTTCCCTGCTTCTTTGTCTCCCATAGATTCCCTCATCTCCTGAACCCTCATTCCCTTTTCACAGACCTTGTATCACTATCTCGGTTCCCTAGATCTCCTTGGACTTCCTGGACATGTGTGTAGTCTTTGTCTTCTTTGACACATGTCTTCGTCTTCCCTTTGATCCCCATGTCTTCGTCTTCCCTTTAATCCCTATGTCTTCGTCTTCTTTGACATGTGTCTTCTCTTCTTTGCCTCATGTACTCTTATCTCGGACTTCCCTCGGACTTCCTTGTATCTCCCTGTCTCTGTATCACTTACCTTTCTTGTCTTGGTCCGTGCGCAGCCACAACCTCTATATAAGGGCCTCGCCTATGTACCTTGTACCCTAGTCTAGTCTTACCTTATGGTAGACACCCCATACCCCCTTCAACCCTACTCTGTTGTCTACCCAGTAGGCTGGCAACTATGAACCTTTTCTATCTTTGACCTAGCGCCTCTTTGCCCATGAGGAATTGTGCCCTCATCCTTTGTTCACCTTGAACGTTTGGTCAACCCTCGCCAGCTAAGGTTCTACTTCTTGATCCCACTGGCCATTGCTGCTATAGTGGGCCAAGTCGTAACACTGGACAAGGCATTTTCATCGGTGCAGGAGAACCACATGTTTATATTTCTGGAGGTAGTGTTTTGCTGTGACATCCTACAGGTGTTAGTATTCATCACATGTGATCAGATATCATGGAGTGCATGGCGAACACCGACAACATCATTCGAGCAGGCCTCGCTCCGAAGCCAAAGGATATCCCTAATCTCCTGACTGGTCTGACCTACAAAAGCCACTCCTTGGTCCAACCATATGGTCCAGCCATCCATGAACTTGAATTGGACTCTCAATGCAAGGTGAGGTGTTCCTGCAATCTACACACAAATTTTCCATTCTATTCACACCATTCACAGTTTATTGTTGAAGAGCAAAGTACACTGACATCCCTATTGTCAAACTTCCCAACTCCAGGCCCACTGATTTTCTCTTGAACTGGACACGTCCCACATCCCTGTCAAGCACCGCCCTGTCACACTCGAGGCTGACAACGACTGGTGCCCCTAGCGTGTTCAAACATACACAAGTCCACTGTTGACCTAAAGCAACTCTTGAGCCACACCGCATCCCAACATTGGTACTCAATGGTATCTTTGCTCTCCCACAACTGACACTGTCCTCATCAGCATCACCCAGAAGAATGCCAAGGGCTTCCCTCAGCCCCGTACTAAACCATCCTCGTGCAGACCCCTTGTAGATAAAGCCAATGCACAGGCTGTCACTTCCCCACCCCAACCGGTCCCACTCTCTGGCACCAGCATTAGAGCGATGTTTCCGACATTAAGGTCATTCCATGGACCATCCAGATCCGCCGGCCCTGAATCTCCTGGTCAAAACTTGCACATGTCTTGACCACAATCACCCAACCACAAGTGATGTGCCACTGCTCATCAAGGGTGTTGAGGTATCCATTGATTCAAGGATGCAGTGCGAGATCAAGGGGTTGAGGATGTGCAAGGTCATTGTACTTGGTCGTGGTGATGGTGGCATGGGTGGTGGTGGGGATCTTAGTGATGATGGTGGAGGTAGTGGTAAATGAACGATCAAGCACATCTCACTCAAGCGTATTGGCTGTCATTTCAGGCTTCCTCTCAAATGAGGATGATGATAACCCTCACCATGCTCGAGTCATTGAAGTATTTCATGTTGAAGTGTGGTATCAGGAATGTGGACAAACCTGTTGCACGCGCACCGGTGGTTGACAACACTGGTAAGCAAACAGTACTGTACTCTCCTTCCAAGTAGTGAGGCTGACCGCTTTTAGATCCCCAAGTGATACATCTCTCAGATCTACCCGATCTGAGCAACTGTTTATGCTGGACTGATCCGGGCACATGCCTCACTTGCTGTGGTTGTCCCCAACGTTCTCGACAGCCAAGGCTGTACAATCATTCCCTGCGAGTATGAATCCAAATCCAGAATGGCCAGGTTGTTGAGATTGAAGTATACTTGAAATTGTCAGCTTTCTCCTTACACTTAATGTGACATCGACTGACTCTGCTAAATTTCAGATGGGATGTCACTACATTTAGCAGCCCTTCCAACAGCCACAGCACAAACAAAAACTGTGACAATCCCTCTCGAATTTGCCATCACGCCCATGATGCCACTATGCCACTCCCACTGTACAACAACATTGACACCCACCTCATGGCACACAACACGGTGAGGACAACACCACCTCTCTACTGACCAATTTTGTCCAGCCACCTGTGTGTGCCATCTCCAATTGCTGCATTGCAGCTGATCTTTGTTACTTGGGCTTGTTTTTGGCCAGTTCCACTGTAAGTTCTATACATACATACTATGTGTACCCCATATTATTGTCTGTATACTACATTATCATATCCATTGTTCCCCACCCTGAGACTGAGTGAATGAGTGAAGGAATGCCCAGTTTCAGCTGAGAACAAAGTGCTGAATAATAGTTTCTAATCCACTGAAAGTCAGTGGAAAATTTGGCTGAGCTTCATGGTTATAAGCTGTACAAACGAGTTGATAGTTCAGTGAAATTCAGTGGAAAACACTCTGAAAGTCAGAGTGGATCGATGCTGCTTCAGTGGATTTTTTTCCAATTCCTTTGAAGTCCAGGGCAATATGCACTTAATCCGGCACTGAAATTCACACATTCTACTACCCACAGTGCTTGTTACCACTGCATCAATTGCCCGCAATCAGTCCAAGGACAATGAGGACTGGTACTAAACACCTCTGGCTGGTCGTTTCTTCCTAAGATTTCTAGGCCTTCATCTGGCACAGCCACATTGCTGCCCCAAAGGATCATGGGAGAGAGTCTCACTGGTGAGACTACAGTGGTGAAAGGGCCTTGGCGTCATTGCCAGTGGTCACCACAGATACATTATCACTCACATCTTCTGTCCACCTCGTCTATAGAGTATTTGTTTTTTCTTTTGGATGTGCTACTGATGCTTGAGCAGCTCAATCAGCCAACAAGAACACAGTTTGAACATCCAAACAAAGACGTCTTTAGTGGGTTAGCTACTCCTCTCTCGTCTTCCTTCCCTGATTTGAATGGCCCCAAAGTATAGCTACTTCCTTCCTGGACCTTGCTGACCCACATGATTGTGACCAAACAGTTGTTTTGTTACTGGTGAGCTGTTCTAATCAGCTTCAAATCATCAAATCCTTGAGTGACTGGGTAGTCTTCACTGAGACCCTTGCTTCTTATCACAGAATTCATGTAGGCGTTGGGCTGGAATCTCCTTTCACTATAGGGTTGCTAGATCTCTGCCACCTATGTTCAGATAACCGAGTGTACCTGTTAGTTGAGACATCATAACTCAAATAAGCCACTAATATCTCTTCAGAATCACCAGCAAAAAGTTTGGCTTGTCAAATGGCAACTAGATCCTTGAATCGTCCATGATGCTTGTTAAAGTAAATTCCTTTCCATTTGATAGACATTTTCATTTATCACTGTCAGGTTCTGTCCTTCTCTTGTAGTAGGCTTTCGACAAACTGAGATAAACAAATTAATTGTGCACTGACCAGGTGAGGTCACTGTGAGACTAGCTTTCTCTCTTCTTGTCCCTTCGTCTTTTCCTTGCTCAATGTATTTTATAGATGTCTGGCACTGATATACACTGTCGTCTCTGCTCATGTACTGAATTTCTTCACATGGGGATCAACACACACGGCCTTAACCAATGTGCATGCCTTCATACTGAAGGTGAACACTCTGAGCCTGCTGTCCCAATACTCCCTCAACATCAATGCCAGGACAATCATTTCTTTGCAACAGTAAGTATGCTATCCATGACAAAATGTACTGCTTCTTAGTCCGTTTAGACCGATCTTCCAAGCACTGTTTTTTTTTTTTTTTTTTTGAATCCTATTTTTGTCCCATTGGGGTATTGTGCCCTATGTAGGACATAACTAATCTAGGTACGAATGGGGCACCTGTGCCCCTGCCGCATCCCCGATTTCTCGAATGCCCTGAGGAGCAGGTTGTAGCCCCCCCCCCAGTCCTGTCGTTCCTGCCGACAGTTTTAGACAAGCCAATCTTCCAAATCAGTGGTGACCTGAGTGATATGTCACGTGGTATGGTAGGAATAGGGGTGCGGCTTGAAGTAAGTAAGGTAGAAGGGGTAAAAGTTTGAGTAGTTTGAGAGACAGATGTGAGTGTCGTTGATGGCATAGTTGATGTCATCCTCGTGCGTCTTGATGTGGTGTGGTGTTGGCCACTGGGTCTCCTGAGTGTACCAGATTTCTCCCCTGTACCTCGCCGACTTATTCCCTATGGCCCTGCGTTGCAGTAACCTTTCCTCCATCAACGAGTAGTGGGTTGACATAGTAGTCGAGTTAGGTGTCGTTTTATTGTGTGTTCAGTGCAGGTGTTCTGCATGGTGTATCGCAAGCACTGCTTGTTCAACTTGTACTCTTTGTCGTCGCCCATATTTTGAACATCACAGGACTTAGTCTTTCCAGCATGATTTCGCTAGCAGCTCTCATAATTCTAGTACCAGCACTATTTCGACCATGTCTCAGCTGTTTACTCTGACTCTGTGTATCCAATCCAGCGCAACTATATCCATTCCCAATTTCCAGTCATCCACTTCAACTGTCTTTTCTTCAGCTGATTCACGAGTCTCATCACTGCAAAGATATCTTCCAATTTCTTCTTCTCCACTTGCAAATGCATCACTTCCATTACCCCCTCTTCATAACTCTCCGTCACAGAAACACTCTTCCATGACACCTTGGATGAGACCTGGACCTCCTCAATCTGGGTCCACAAATGATCGCCACCTTGCACGTGCTTCTGTTGCATGAAACTGTGGTGTAACAAACTCATCATTTGCACCAGTTCCAATGTTTCAGCATCACCAGCCTGTCAATAGGCAGCGACTAGTATCCCAGTCGAGAAATACCTTGGCCAGCAGTGCAGCGTCTACACGAGGGCGCAATGTAGTCAAAGATTGCAAGTATCTTGTAATAATCCATCCAGAACCTGTGAGTTCTTATCCCATGTGACGTGACTACACATCTGATCCAACAAATAGGCCCATGGAACCATCAATACTGATAACGGTGACATATTCAATATCTTGAGAGCCCCTGTTTCCCAAAAGATCGAAAGATTCGTCCCACATGTCGATAACTATTGCTTGGTGTTTCCACTTGAATGCACTGCCAATGACATTGATATTGCTGCCCCAGCTGTGCATGAAGCGCTTCAACACCACCTAACACATCATGGCTTTGCGTTCGCCACTTCACCTACTAGTAACTCAACCAGTGGCGGGTCCACCTCCAATTCGCCCCTCTTGCAGACCAACCCACCAATTCCCTGGAGCTTTTTGGCGATTAGCAAAGGTCAACAAACATCTGTGTTTGGAGCCAAGTTACTTCCAATAAAAGCCCGAACAGACATTGTCACCCATGGTGACTTGGCAAAGATCTCGAAGCGGCTTCCCATGCCTACCCCACCATATCAAGATTATGATCTCATTTTCATCTGTGAGTTATTGTTATCTGCTGGTACAACTCCATGTTAATTTTACGCCAGTGCCAACAGAGAATGCCATAGTTGGACCTCTCAATGGGTCAGGGATGCATTACTGTTTGGCACGCCATATGTGGAATGGCTTTCTCAAAGCAAGGCTTGACGAGCCATATAATGATGTTCAATGTGGTCTGTCTTGTCATGTGGATGAGGTTTGTCATACTCAATTCTGAGTCTATTATGTGAATGATGCTTATGAGCATTCATAGATTCCTATTCCTGAAGAGGCACACAATCAGATGGCAGCCTTGATGAATGTATTGACTGCTGCATCCTCGGAGCCACTATCAGATGCTACCAGGTCCAGGTCACCACTTTCCTCTCCATGTTTACTTCTACATTCAAATCTTCCTTCTGGTTCCAATCCTGCTCCAAGTGCTCTTTCCTCTCCAGTTTCGGATGGTGACGATGAGCTATGCATTCTATCAATCGCTTCCCACTCCCAGCAGTTCCCCCAGGCCAGCTTTGGCAAAGCGCTTCGGGATTGGCGTGAATATATGGACAATGCGATCTCAACTGCTGGCACAGTCTTCATGGATGATGAAACACATATCATGATCACTGCGGAGACAGCCCTTGATGCTGCCAAAGGTTTTCTTGCTCTCTGTATCAGTTGGAGCTGCTCTGTGTTTTGGTTTAGTGCAGATGATAGCAATATTCCACTATCATTTACACATTGAACTGAGTTCTGTAACTGTAATCCAACAACAATCAACTTTAACAACATCACTGTTAGCATGTAAGTTTGCTCCTGTATCATCTCTGTTGGTGATTAAAGCTTTCGTTACTAGTGGTGACGGTACAGGCAATGAACCATTGCAAAGTTTTTGGAGTGCTCTGATGATCCTCATCACGGGACAATCTGATCACTGGCAGAAGACAGTTGAGGACACATATTTTGTTCCCATAGTTACCAGTCTTCTCCCAAGTGAGGATGACCTATGTGCCTTTTATGCATATGGTCTTATCCTATGGACAGGTCTTATCCTACGGATGGGTCTCATATGGGGCATGGATCTTCTGTCCATCTTCAACCTCATCATGAAGACAACAACGTCGTGGCGATCACGTTGTCACTATTGCTATGTTGTTGTTGTTGTCACATTGTCTATGTCCACGTCATTCACCACCTCATCTTTGTCATCATTCTTGCCACGTCGACAACTGTTGTCCACTACCTTGTCCTTCCCCATTGTCATCTATGTCATCCACCACAACCACAACCACCTCCTTGATGATGACAATGACATGGCGATTGCTACGTGGTCATCGTCATGTTGTTGTTGTCATGCTGTTTGTGTCCACCTCATCTTCGGCCTCAGGGTTAGGGAGAGGGCAGGAGGTGAGGTGGGAGAGAGCAAGGGAGGGTGAGGGCAAGGGCAGGAGGTGAAGTGGGAGAGAGTGAGGGAGGATGAGGGTGAGGGTGAGGGTGAGGGTGAGGGTGAGGGTGAGGGCGAGGGTGAGGACAAGGATGGGGATGAGGGCGAGGGAAAGAGAGAGGAAGGAAACAGTGGCACAACGCATGCAATCATGCACATTGTACCATTGCTTGGGTGCCCTCTTGCCAAAGGAGGGCAAGGACATGCAAGGACATGTGAGGTGGTGCTCATACAACGGCACGTGAGTGAGGGTGAGGACTGTGACAATGGCAAGGGTGAGTGACAGCAACAGTTTCTGCAATTACCTTGTCTTTGTCTTTGTCACCTTCCCCTCATGTCCTCCCCTCGTCCTCGTTGGGCAATCACACAGTAGTCATGGTTGCTGCACTGCTGTCGTTGCGTCACATTGAGTCTTTGCTGCATCATGCATCATCAAAAACGAAAACAAAGACCAAGATGAAAACACTGAATTAGACAATGATTATGTAAACCGAAAACGAAAACACAAACACAAAATTGATTTGTCCACTCCTGCCCCTCATATTGTTGAACAAAAAAGCTGCAAGGGCTTTTGAAAGTTCAGTCCAGACCATGTTGGCTAGGGATCTATGAGTGAAGACAAACCTTGCCAACACCTGTAGGTCCAAGGAATAGGAATGAAGCCACTGGTTGATTTGGCGCCTGTATATGAGGGACCATATTGGACAAAATTATAGACCTTGTTTTGAAGGATTTTTGATCTTGGCTCGCAGCTGGACCTGCCTTGAACGGCCCATCAATGGCCTAGTCCGTGTGTTCCAGCACTTGAAACACTTGCCTTCCTAATTGGGTTTTGACTTCAATCTTGGCTTGGGCTCTGACTTTGATTTTGATTTTGATCTTGACTTGGGCTTTGACTTCAACCTAGAATTTGACCCACTGAGATTAGGTTGCACCTACTTGTCCTAGAGTTTGAACACGAACATGGCAACTTTTCTGTAGAATACTCCACCCTTGGCACCACTTTTCCTCAGGATGTAGGCTCTTAGAGACCAATTCCACTCTACATAGATAATTTATCTCAGTGATGTACCCTCCATTGGGAGGCCCTACATATGACCAGATGAGGAATACAGACCTCTCCACATCGTACTGAGAGGTCATATCGCAGTCTACAGAAAGTCAGCAAACTGTGTGTTGAGGCCTGCAGTAACTGCTTCTCAGAGCCCAAGTTGTTTGTTTCCATTGTCTCTTTACTTCCATCCTCAGCACTCTGTCTCTGTTAAACCTACCTGCAAGTGCTCACTCACTTTTATCCCTCCTCACTGTCATTGTCTGAGTACATGACCACGTTCTGTCTGTTGAACCACCCTCTTCAGTGCTCTGTCCATACCTGCAAGTGCTCACACACTAAGTAAACCACTTCACTCTTATTATGTCGTTGATTCATCTGTACTAGCGTGGTTTGTTGCATTGGCTTGGCAACATGGTGGGGTTACTTTCATTGTCAGGTTCTCATCGACTTGTCCACTCATTGTTTTTCCCAGTGTCAGAATGCAAGCGCAAACACTCAGAGCAAGGGGAGGATGAGATCTCACCCAGAGCCACTGGGGACAAGCCAGACCAGTCAGAAAGCGAAGTGGTTGTGCAGACTCCGAGTCCCACAGCATCCAGGAACACTCTGAGAGCGATGGGAACGAGCGCGACGACACATAGAATGTGCCACATTGAGGAGGGCATATGTCAAGTTGGATGACATCAAGCGCGAACTGGAACGTGAGAACAATGGAGAAGGCACACAAATAGATGGAAAA
Source organism: Boletus subcaerulescens (assembly GCA_038090555.1). Lineage (NCBI taxonomy): Eukaryota > Fungi > Basidiomycota > Agaricomycetes > Boletales > Boletaceae > Boletus > Boletus subcaerulescens. Next base: position 4,828 of record JBBPNA010000583.1, on the reverse strand, counting down.
TGTGATCAGAAGAATGGCATAGCCACTCGAAATGAGTCAATACCAACTCGCTAGCTGAGTACAAAGCTGAATCGGCACAGACAGCGCAAGCACACAATGGACGACCCATCCAAACCACCCACCAGTCATCCCAGATCGCTTGGCGTGTTGTCAATGCATGTTGCACACTGGCGGTGGTTGTTGTTACGTTTGGCCCGGGTAGGGACGAACGTAGCCTTGGAAGACTCAAGTGAACGAGGTTTTCGAAGCGAGTGTACCCTTTTACGGCGGTACAAAGTCCTTTTGTAGAATAGGGTGTCACTACTGGTCTAGAGCCAGTAGTGTTTCAAGGGATCGAGGGTTCAAGGGACAAGGAGCTAGTCAAATGCTAGTGATGAGTCTTAGAGTCGAGAGGTGAAGTCAATGGAGTAGATTCCAGTGATATCCAAGGAGATCTAAGCTAGGGTACAACTGAGCTAGGAGTCGGCCTTATATACACGGAATAATGTCTAGGGCTGGTTTGCATAAGGGCAAGCATAGAATATGGGAGAACGCAATGGAAGGAAGTCGCTGACGAAGCAAGTGATAAGAGATAAGAGTTACGTGAAGGGAGTGAGTTAGCGACAAGGAAAGAAAAGAAAGTCCAAGGGTGCGGTTCAAACATGCGAGAAAGCGTAGTGGTACAAGCGGCGAGTAGAGTGAAAAGGAAAGAGAAAAGAGAAAAGAGAAAGTTGTAACATTACCCCCGTCTTGGACCTAAGACCACGTCGCAAGGCAACTAGAGCCCCATGCAGGAGTACCCTGGGGAGCCAGTGATGTTAGTGTAACCGGTTTCATCGATAACATCGTCCAATTCCGGAGACAGGACAGAACGTCTGGGGGAGGCAGATCTTCGAGGAGGAGGGATGGGGAGACCTTGACCCAAGTTTGAGGATCGGGAGGAATGGGAGGAACAAGAGGAGCGGGAATGACCAGAGGAAGTGGTAGACCCTCAGTGAGGGGTACGAAAGGAGTCAGGGGCAGGAGTTCCGCAGGCACGGCCAGAGATATGATCAGCCAAGGGTTGACCCCTCATGGGGCAGGTGGCGGAGAGCTGACTAAGGAGAATGGGGTGGCGAGTGGTGATAGGGCAGTTCGCCTGACTGTGACCTGGGGCCCATTGGTGACAGCCCATGATAGGGCATTGGTATACTGGACAGTTATGGCAAATATGGCCAAGGTGGTGGCATTGGAAGCAAGCATCGCGGTATCTCGGGTCGGAGGGGAGGAGAGGGGAGGTGTGGAGGTGACCGTAGTGTAATTGACTCTGATGGTTATGGGTTCTTTCGGCTTCATTCATGACAAGGAGTTCTTCAGGAGACAGGGCAGACGAGGAGGCGGATGGTGTGGATGGAGAGCGGGCTGAGTAGCAGGAGGGAGACGAGGAATGCTCGTCTTTGTGGTGTAGAGGGTATGTCCCAGAGTTGATGATTCTGGAGGCGGCCAGCTCTATGGCGTATCTGTCAATGTCCTGGAGAAACTCTCCAAATTCCATCTGGTATATCACTTGATGGAGTTCTCGTAGGATGTTCTGTTGGGTGGAGGATACCCAATTGTGATCCATGCGGTCGGTAGAGAAGGCGGTGATGTCATTGGTGACGAGGAAGAGGTGTTGGGTCTGATGAAATGCCCGGTATAGGGCCAAGAAGGCGGAGTTCATGTCTAAGTGGGAGTCTATGGGGATAGCCATGCCAGTGTCGCAGATGTAACGGGCGACATTGTTTCTGTAGCGGGGAGAAGGAGTTCCCTCTCAAACGGCATTGGCATAGATGGGGGTATCGACAGTGAGTATGGGTCTAGGGCTAGGTGTGGGGGCGAAGCGAACAGAGGAAAGGATTTCGGGAGATTGGGGAGCAGGGCAAGCGATGGGAATGGTCATATTAACAGTTTCGTCAGGAGTGACATGAAAGGTGACGCTGTGGGCGGGTGGTTCAATAGCATCTACAGGGTTGGAGCCCCATCCCGGATCAGTGAGAGTGGAGGTGGGTGAGGACGGGGTGGAAGGGGTTGAAGCGGTGACAGAAGATTCCGAAGTGAGCGAGGTTTGCATGGAGGACATGTTTTTATGATGGAGGGACTACGGGGAAAAGATGGAGGGGTGGAGTTTCTTATACTCTTTCAAAGCAGACTTTGCATTTTTCAGATTCAGCTCAGGGATCCATGAGTCTTCTTCGGCGGAATATCCCTTCCATCGGATCAAGTACATGCGGCAAGAAGGAGGTCCGCGGTGGCGTAGAATCTTCTCAATTTCATATTCCTCTTCTCCCTGGATAAGTTCTGGCAGTGGAGAAGGGAAGTTCGGGCTGTGTACGCTGTTTTCGCGATAGGGAGATAACAGGGAAGCATGGAAGACTGGATGAATTTTCCAAGTCTTTGGCAGGCGGAGTTGGTAAGTGAGTGGAGATAGGACTTTGATAATGGTGAAGGGTCCTTCTCTTTTGAGATCAAATTTTGGGGTGACGGAGCGGCGTTTCAGATTTCGGGCTTCTAGCCATACCTTATCTCCCTTGGCAAAAGAGACAAAGCCTTGATTTCCTTGAGCTTTCATGACTTGGCAGGCTAGTTCATGGGCAGCTAACGCTTCGTCTCGGGCAGCAGTGAGGGTTTTGATGTGGGTTTTGACGGCTGGGAGGGGGGAATCAGGGAGGAGAGAAGGTAATGCACGGGGTTCATAACCCATCATGAGAAAGAATGGGGATTTGCCGGTGACAGAGTGGGGACGGTGATTGTGTGTGAATTCGGCGTGTACAATATGGTCAGTCCACGAAGTCGGGTTGTTTCCGCAATAGATTTGGAGATAAGTCTCTACTTCTTGGTTTACTCTTTCGGTTTCTCCATCAGTCTGAGGGTGATAGGTGGAGAGGGCGAGGTCGTAGTTCAGAAGCTTCCCAAGTTCTCTTGCAAAGGCCGAAGCGAACTGTGGTCCGCGGTCAGAGATGATCTTGTCATAGAGACCGAAGCGGCGATAAACCTTGTGGAAGAAGAGGGTGGCAATTCCCTGGGCGGTGACTGATTTCTTGGTGGGACAAAGGATTACTCCTTTGGTAAGTCCATGGTCAACGATTACTAAGAGTGAGTCGAAGCCATTGGATTGGGGAAGGTCGGTGATAAGATCACAAGAGATCTGTTGGAAGGAATGGGAGGCAGAGGAAATTGGTGACATGGAAGGGACCGTGGGATGAGTGTTCATTTTGGCCTGTTGGCAAGAGGAGCAGCCTTCTACGTATTTCCTGACGAATTGGGTGAGTCCTGGCCACCAGAATTTGGTGGAGACAAGTTGCCTGGTCTTAAGATAGCCAGGGTGGCCAGCAGTTTCATGATCGTGGCATCTAGAAATGATAGAGCGGCGAAGCGAATCATCCAGTGGTACGTAAGTGCGACCCTGATAGGTGAGAACTCCTTCTGTGAAGGCCCAGTCAGATAGGTGGGAGCGGAAAGCTGGGGGGATTGTTCCGTCAAGGGCTTGTAGAGCATTCAGAACGAGGGGATCATCCTTGGAGGAAGATGAGACCTTCTGATGCAATGCAGAGTCAATGACTCGAACAAAGAGAGAATCGGGGAGGAGGACGGTTCCAGTATTATCTGGTTCGTCGGGAAGGAGGTCGGGGCAGCGAGAGAGAGCATCTGGGCCAGCTAAGAGCCTCCCTGGAACATGAACCATTTTAAGGTCAAAGTCAGCGAGATCTAGGAGCCATCTCGCTTGGTGACAGTTGAGATTCTGGGCTTGTTGGAAGTAAGTGAGGTTTTTATGATCAGTGAATGTTTGAACGGGGAAAGGAGATCCATGGAGGTAGTGTCTTCATGTTTTCAGGGCGCGGATGATAGCGAGGAGTTCTCTGTCGTAGATATCGTAATTTCGTTCTGCAGGGGAGAATGAGGTGGAAAGGTAGGAGCAAGGGTGCCAGTTGGCGTTGGAGTCAGTTTGCAGGAGGATTGCGCCAGAGGCATATTTTGAGGCGTCGGTGGCAATGGCAAATGGAGCAGAGGGGTCAGGGAGATGGAGGATGGGTTTGGACAGGATTAGGTCCTTCAAGGAGTCGAAGGATTTTTGACAGGCAGGGGTCCATTGCCAACCAGCGTTCTTTTTGGTCATGTCGATGAGTGGGCGGGCGACGGTGGAGTAATCAGGGATGAAGCGATGGTAGAAGTTGGCGAATCCTAGGAAGGAGCAGACTTCTTTAACCTTGGTTGGAGTGGGCCATTTGGCAATCCCTTCGAGTTTTACAGGATCCATGGCAAGCTGGCTGGGTTTCACGACCATTCCAAGGTATTCTACCTCAGTGGCGGCGAAGGTACACTTCTCCAGTTTGAGATGGAGATCTAGTTCTTTCATTCTCTGTAGAACTCGTTTGGTTCATTCCGTGTGAGTTTCCTCATCAGGGGAGAAGATAAGGAGGTCGTCCATATAGATGACTAACCATCCTTTGGCGATCATGTCTCGGAACAAGTCGTTCATGAACCTTTGGAATGTAGCAGGGGAGTTGTTTAATCTGAAGAACATGACCATTGGTTTGAAGAGTCCTTTGTGGATGATGAAGGCAGCTTTCCATTGGTGACCGTCCTTGATTCGGACGTTATTGTAGCCCCATCGTACGTCGAATTTAGTGAAAAGTTTAGCTCCCTTGAGTTTATCGACGAGGTCGGTGTTACAAACACCCCTATTTTTCCCCTATTTTTCCTTATTTTTTCCAGACGCTCATTCACTCACAATTCACCAAATACTCCAATAGCCCCTATGTTCGCTCACTCGCTTACTTTCCCACAAAGCCCAACTTTCTCCCACGATATTGATCTTGCAGTGACGCGCTCT
>JBBPNA010000582.1:0-16143 GCA_038090555.1 Boletus subcaerulescens | reverse complement strand
CAATGCCCCGAGGAGAGTGGCGTTTGCTACTTTCAAGACGATCCTTTCATATTCGACACTACTAAGCGGCTTCGTGTTCACCAGTATGGCCGCTTCCGCTGATGCGAAAAAGGTAGTCTGTAATCATGAAGTCCATCAGACTATGCAAAACACAAGATAGTGCGAAGACTGACGATGACGCTGATTAACTGAAGGCGTTCCTGCCATGAGTTGACGAGGTTCCTCATCGCCCGTTTTCGTGCCTTGTCATCCTCTGTGTCTTGCTCCTCCTGTGTACCTAAACCAAAATTGAGCAAGATTGATGACTTGACGTAAGAACTCGACAAACGTTTTTTCTCTGGTTGAGGTTGGCGGTCAAGGGGGTCCACATCGTGATGCCGCATCATGAATCCACCAGAGGCAGGCGCCGTGCGAGTTCGCGTAATAGAGGCCATCATTTTGTAAGGTTCTGGAGATGATCCGGTAAGCAAAGGCGACTTTCAAGATGGTTCTTAGTGTACGTACTGTTGGTTGGATACGTGTGTATCTGAGAGCTCATCTCGGCGAAGTGCAGTAGTGGTTACTGGTCTGTTCACCTGCGGAAGTGCCGTTCGTTGGACTCGTGTATGGGAGAGGTGTCGAATGCATTATTCGCATACTATTATATTGACTCATCGGGGAAACCTCTCCGCCGAAAAAGTGCTGTGTTGACTGTTATGGATCAACATTCTTGTTGTTCTCCAGGGGTATAGTGGACGGTTTGGGGGCCATCAGGCCAAGTCGAGCTATGACGGAGGATTTAAATGACGAAGCGGCAGCGTGGGGGCTGCGCCTTCAAATATGTAAAGTGGCGTCAAGGTGAAGTGGGCGGCGTCGGACAGAACCCTTGTGGCTGAGCCGATTCGTTCAAACCTACGAGAAAGGCGCGGTAATACGTGGGTGACTGAGTGTGAGTAACTTGGAGGTGAACTGTGGAATACTTGCTACCACGAATGAAGTGGAACTTGGACAAGATCCGACTGTCAGCTTACGTAGGCCAATGGCGTGCCATGGAATCAGCAAGTAGCAGGCCCGTTATCGAACTGGCGGGACGGTGAACGCGACTAGCGGCTGGCTCAAGCCTGAAATTTGAAATCCCGGTTCAAGATCTTGACTCGGTGAAATCCCCGGCCCGATTCACAGCCGCGTGACTGTGACGTGTCCCTTGTGCAAGACTCAATTGGACAGGCGTTCGCATTCCGAGATGAACGTTTGAACCTCAACGTTCAACACACACACTGGCATACGATCCAGCCGGTCGAGCCATATAGTGTACTGTGTATCACACGGAAATTTATTCCTACTGGCAGGCATATCGTTCCTGTGTTGCTTCTAAGCCGGAGATCCGAACGAGCAAAGGTTCCATGATCCACAAATATGAATGCCGCCTTCTTCGGAGTCTGTAGCCTCGTCTCTCGTTGCAGTAGCGTGAACATCGAACAGGGAGGTAGCCATGGTATCAACCCCGAGCAATCTGCTGGTTAAGAGAGAACGTATCCAGCAGATCTGTTAGCGCGGGTTCGGCGTCGTGTGGTGGGAAAGAGGTGCAGAAGGGGGAAGCAGAATGTGTGATGGGTTCTGGGATGGTACCTTGGCAAATGCGCCAAGGTCTATAGGAAGTCACAAAACATCAAGTGTGCGTACATTGTCTAGAATATCATCAAGTGAGACACACTCCTGGAATCGTACCGTGACCAAGCTATCAGTCGCAACCCGCCTGTAATCCGTCCCACGTCGACTCGACGCCACGGGCGTGAGCAAGAGTGCACCAAATGGTCGTCTCAGACGCGCAACAAACCGCCGCGCTCGCGTCTCGTCGTCCATCGGTGCTGCGTGCTCGGGAGCGGCATGTGGAAGAGGAGACGTATCGTCATCAAATTCCTCGTCAGAGATCTCTCCATCATCTGTGTTGGCAGGGGGTGGCGGTGCATCATCCTCTACCAACGCGCCACTATGCGCGTCATCTTGCTCAAGGAGAGCATCTACCCAAGGGTGAACGAGATACAGAGACTTCATCCGCGAGAGGTCTTGTCTTGTTGTAATTTCGACCATGCCAAAGGCGGGGGTGTCTGCGCGATAAACGTGGCCAGAACGCGTCCGATATGGTGAAAGAGGTGGGAGTTGGAACGCGATGCATGGAAGTTTCATCCGACTCGCTGCGAACCAGGGTGCGGGAAGCTTGTTGAGATGGCTGTATAACGACAGGGCTACGTCGAGCTCGAATGAAGAACTGGCAATGATTCTGTCCATCTCGGCGTCCGGAATCGGTGATGGGAGATGTGACGTGGCTGGTCCATTGAAAACAGTGATATACGCGGGTAGACAACTGTTGAAGCTGCCAGACTCGCCGATCCATGCAAGGATGCTCACGTCTCCAGATCCAGCGAGAACGTGGGCCAATAGACGCCCAAGTGAGCCCTCCCCTTCACCGTATATTGCCGATAGACCAGTAACCGAGAAGATACCGAGCAACGAGTATGCAGCATCCTCCATCAGCGTCGTCCGCCGAGTCGAGGCAAGACGCAACTTCTCTCGAATGCTAGTTAACCCAGGACGAAGCGCCATTAACTGCTCTGCAGACACCCCAGTTGCTTCCTCCATCTCCGAGATCACTTGTTGCGACTCTTTGTGGTTCGGCAGCTCCAGATTGAGATAAAGTGTCCAATCCTCGGTGTAAAAGTGGATGACCTTGGCAGCAATGTATTCTTGAAGGGTCCAGGCGCGACCATTCCAAATGCTCCTTGCGAGAGCACCGAGCTCTGACAAAGAGCGAACCCCACGAAGGAAGACAATCACCAAGGCGGAATTCTGGTACCACTTGAACATGGCCACCAGGGCTTCTTGGAGCACAAAGTGATCGGATTTATTGATACAGCATGTATCGCTCCATGCCCAACTGAACCCGCCATCCTGAACGATCTTGCAAAACGTTTGCAACTTGTCGTGAGTCGATGATTTATCCAGGTCATACACTGCGATGTGTATCACCTGCTGGAAGAGTGGTTCGTTGTCTTCCCACTTGTGCGATAGCATCACGTATCGGAAGTATTCTTGTATTTCATGCTTGATCCGCGCGTAGTCGATGCGTGTCGTCATCGACGATACAAGTTCATCGAAGATGGGCAGGGATTCGAATGCAGATGCCTGCTGTGCCTTATCGCAGAGACGACCCGTGGAAGTGTTGATGAGAACACGTGGCGAATGACGTATCGTCCGTTGAACAATTCTGCGGATCGTTGCTTGTGTGGTCGATGGGCTGGTATACCGATCACCATACTCTGTCGAACGATGTCAACAATCCTCTTTTATGATGGTGATAAGGATGCAACTGACGTTGAACGTCCGGGTCAGGCGACTGCGCTATCCTTGAGAGCATCGCCTCAAACGCATTCACCGCATCGCCGTACTCTCCTGCTTCGTGTAACGCTGCGTGTTTCACCTGGTAACCCCATGGCGACAACGGATCGAGTCCGATCACCTGATGATGATGGGTCAACAAGACTGATATCCAGGAGTGAAGTATGATGTACTTGGTTTGCATCGTCTAAAGCCTCTTTCCATGACCCGGTTGCCAGAAATGCCTTGCTTCGCTTGATGAGGATGTCTTGTGGAGATCGCGGATTGACTAACAACGCAGTCGTGTAATGGGAAATGGCCTCGCCAGGTCGCTGGGCATCCGTTGCTGAATCTCCGAGATGCGCTAATTTTTCGCCGGAATGTTGCCTGAAGCCTAAGAGAAATTTTACGTGAGCGACGATACCGCAGGATGCGCGATTACGAACCAAGAGCCCACTCCAGATCCCCATCGTGCAGGTTTGTCTCCCCACCCAAATCACTCGTCAATTGGTGGAAACACTCGGCCGCATCCTTGGTGCGACCCGCTTCATACAGCGCATCACACAGACGCCGTCGAATCGTCATCCCGATATTATCAAATTGCCAGCCGAATATCTGTCAGACGCCATTGGTCCGTTGAAATAGACACGCGTCACGAAGCTTACCTGTGAGATTATCGTGAGTAGCTGGCTCTCATGGTGTCGCATTTGGGCTCGTGCATGCTCGAACGACTCTATCGCACCCTCATAGTCGCAGCGCTCCATCCGCGAATTTCCAAGGAGAAGATACATATACGCCTGCTGGGAATGTCAGTACTGACATTGCAATGCACTGGCAGGTCGTGGACATGCCTGGACCACATAACATATCGAGTTAGACATCACCGTAACGATGAGGTCGTCTACACGCGATATCGCGTCGAGGTGCTCTCCAGCCATAAAGACGATGATGGCCTAAGTGGATATAAGCAGGTGAACCGTGCACAAGATCGAAGAATACAGGCCTTGATCAGAAGGAGAAAGCTGCCGTGAGATGAATGGGAGCGCGCGAATGCGATGTCGCAGGTGCGATAACCCTTGTCCCTCTCCCCCTTGCCGACAAGCACAATACTCTTTGCGATGTAACCAATGACGGATGGCTGGATTTCGATTGCCTTGGTGTAGACTGATGTCAACACCAGCGTATATGAGAACAGAAAAACAAGAACCTTTTCGGCATCCACGAAGGCCGTATTCCACTCTCGCAAACGAGCGCGTATGAGAGCTCGACTAGCAAGTGTATGATGACTTGTATTCTGAGAGGCAATGATTTCTGCGGTCAATAATGCATCCACATCTGTGAGTTGATCCTGCTTCCATAAGTCAAGTGGAACGCCGTCGATCTGAATGTATGGCTCCAGGAAAGTAGGGCGTAAAGGAGACGATAGGAATGAATCCTATACAGAGCAAAGTTGATCAAATATGATAATATGCAAGAAGACATGCTACTTACAGCGATGCGGGGTAGACTTGAAAGTTTCAAAGTTTTTTCCTGGAGCACGTGTACTTTGGAGTCAGTATGAGACAGAGGAGCAAAACCTAGTACACGGCACCTACATTGGTACGGGATAGGTCCTCGATGATGATTTTCCCGTCCTCTCCACCTACTGCGAGCAACTGGTCGTCTGGTGAGACCGCCATTGACCAGATGTCTTCAGGGTGTCGGATAAGACTGAGCTGGGTGTGTGTCGACATGGACCAAAACGTGACGGTACGTTCCGTGGAGTGTGCGATGAATTTCCTGTGCTTTGGTAGGCAGATGCATGAGTTTCTGTCGCTCTTGGGGACAGGCCATTCCGAGACCTCTGACCCTGTGGACGCCTCGAATTGTTTGATTTTGTCGGATACGACAAGGAGGTGGTCGTTGTCGAACCAGAGGAGACCATTGTTGTAGGACGGGAAGACTGTCACGTCGATGTCCAAGAGCAGACAACCATCGTTGCTGTCGTAGACCGACACGGATTTCCAAGTGGCTGTTGCGATTCGGTCTCCTTGTGGTGAGTATCTCCCCGCTCTCACTGGAACGTCGTGCGAGAGTGTTAGCAACACTCGGTTGTACCTTGCATTAATGTCCCAGACCAAAGCTACGCCATCGGTGGACGCTGAAACGAGTCGCGTCGCGTCGGGCGAGAAATCGACACCGAGGATTTCAATACGGTTACTATTTCCCTGGCACCAAAGGACTTGTCGGTGCGTCTCCGCGTTCCACACATGCACGTCGCCGTGATATGTCCCCGCTGCGATCCGTTTGCCATCGTTGGACACAGCAGCACAAGTGACGCCCCTCGCATCCAGATTCCATGCCATTTCTTCACCGTCTCCCACCTGCCACACTCGAGCTCCGTAACCACCGCTCACGAGGTACTCGCCATTCGCCGAGAATACTACCGTGTGTAGCGAGCTACGGGTGTTAATTTCAACTGGAACAGTTTTTTTTTCAACGATTAGCATCGATGTGCGCTTTATCTTGTCAAGACTCACCGGTCGTTGTCGACGACGCAGCCATCAACGACACAGAGCAGCAGGGCAGTCGTGGAGGTCTAGGGATAGATCGATAAAGTGCGGCTTCTCCCATGATTTACACACCGCTCTTAATAAGTCGTGGCCCGTGCACACCTCGTGTTTTCGGCGCTTGTGTCTGGTCGAGACGTAGTCTCTAGGTGCCAACTCTTGCCCGAGATCGGACGCGATTCGAAGCTAATCCTACATTGTGGGCTCGATTGTTTCGGCTCCAATCCACTGGTCTCCCCAACCAATGACGTCCGGTTTCGATATCTGAGCTCTGCAAGGCCGGACGCTAAGAATACCCGAACGCTGTCTCGGACAGAGTCCAAGTGCACACTTTCATACACTCGTACGTCAACCCACTCACGCGGGACGTAGGACCAGAACTTCAGTACCCTATTGGTCGAGGACGCCATCTTTGTCCCAATGTCCGGCGACTCGTACTGACGTCATAGAGTGTCACCAAGTGAGACACTCTCCTGGAATTGCACCGTGACCAAGCTATCACCCACAACCCGCCTGTAATCCGTCCCACGTCGACTCGATGTTACCAGCGTGAGCAAGAGCGCTCCGAACGGCCGTCTGAGACGCGCAACGAACCGCCGCGCTCGCGTCTCGTTGTCCATCGGTGCTGCGTGCTCGGGAGCGGCATGTGGAAGAGGAGACGTATCGTCGTCAAATTCCTCGTCAGAGATCTCTCCATTATCTCCAAGGGTGAACGAGATACAGAGACTTCATCTGAGAGATCTTGTCTTGTTGTGAGCCAGAACGCGTCCGATATGGTGAAAGAGTAGGAGTTTAAACGCAATACATGGAAGTTTCATCCGACTCGCTGCGAACCATGGTGCGGGAAGCTTGTTGAGATGGCTGTATAACGACAGTGCTACGTCGAGGTCGAATGAAGAACTGGCAATGATTCTGTCCATCTCGGCGTCCGGAATCGGTGATGGGAGATGTGACGTGGCCTCACGAGAGCACCGAGCTGCGACGAAGAGCGAACACCACCAAGGAAGACGATCACCAAGGCGGAATTCTGGTACCACTTGAACATGGCCACCAGGGCTTCTTGGAGCACGAAGTGATCGGATTTAATGTATCGCTCCATGCCCAACTGAACGCGCCATCCCGAACGATCTTGCAAAACGTTTGTAGTTTGTCGTGAGTCGGGGATTTTTCCAGATCATAAACAATAGTGAGGATGAAGCCTTGCGTACGCCCATTTGGGCGCAAATGCGATTGAACGTCTCCTATTTATCAACGTGTAAGTAAATGGGTAAAAGCCGCACTTTATCTGCTCACCCCATGACTGCCCCGTTACATTGTGTCGTCGTCGTCGTCCTGAAATTGAGCAAGAACGCGTTTTTCCACCTCGATGTGCGGCTCGAGTCCTTTCTTCCGAAGTGGGGTTATTAATCGAGCACGACATCTTCCAAGGTGTGAACCTTTTTTGCTTGTTTCAAGTGCCTAGCCTCGAGGTCATTCTACCCCACGGGACAATTTTACTACATAAGCTTTTTACTACACACCGGACTTTTCCTTGGTCGCCGACACTCACCAGACTTTTGCATGTCCCTCTCATTCTCTGCGTGGCCCGAACTTACTCTTATTGCACTCTCCCTCATCTTACTCTCTTCCATGGTCTTTGGTCTCGATAAGAAAAAATGGGATCCAAAAGGGAAAGTGCGTTTTTTCGCTTGCTGTCCACCGGGTATCTGTGTCAGACTGACTCACCCATTGCTAGCACGTCTACATCACGGGCGGTAGTCAAGGCCTCGGACTTGCCCTCGCAAAAATTCTCGTCAAAAAAGGTGCCAACATTTCCATCGTTGCACGGACGCAGAGCAAGCTAGACGATGCGCTGAAAGAGCTCGAGGTGCGTTGTAGCCCGTGATCCGTCTTGTCTTGTGCTCATTCCTGCACTGTCTCGTGCTTTTCTCGGCGTCTGTTATCTCCATTTGCACAGGCGCTTCGTATATCACCTGAGCAATCTTTTCAAGCATTTTCCTTCTCTCTCGCTTCTGCTTCTGCATCCTCCGAGGCTTTGGCAGCGGCCACAGCCGGTCACAATGAATTCCCAGACGCCGTCTTTTGTTGTGCAGGCGCTTCAAAGCCCATGTTCCTCGTGGAGATGGGCGAGGCAGAACTCGAAAACGGAATGAGGGATGGTTACTGGGTACAAGCTTGGACTGCCTGGGTAAGTCGGCCTCACTTGTGGTCTCTTTTCTTTCGTTTTACAGTCATGTCTAGGCAGCCACAAAAGAGATGGCGAGGCGAGGACAAAAAGGCAAAATTATACTCGTTTCGTCGACCCTCGGATTCATGTCGTTTGTCGGCTATTCTTCCTACTCTCCCGCCAAGCATGCTTTACGAGGTATGCTTGTTCGTGTCTCGAATGGATGGTGAGCACTTACCTTGGACTTGTAGCCCTAGCGGAATGCCTTCGCTCCGAGGGCATCCTCTACGGTATCACCACCCACATCTTCTTCCCTCCTACGATGTACACGCCTGGGTTTGATGAGGAGAACAAGACCAAGCCTGCCATCACACGCAAAATCGAGTCGACGGACGAAGGTCTGACTGCAGTCCAAGCTGCCGAAGGCCTCTTCAAAGGCGTCGAGAGCGGTGACTTTCACATCACGGCGGATTTGATTACAAGTCTGTTCAGGGCCTCGACGAGAGGATGTTCGCCGAGATCAAACGCGTTGTTTGACAGCATACTGGACATCGTCGCTTGGGTTGGTCTTCCTTACTGTCCGTATGTTGGATTGATGGCTAACGTACCGCGTCAGATCGGGGTACCCATTTGGCGTCGTTCAGTCGATAAGCAAATCGTTGCGCATCGAGAAGAACACACCACCCATCTGATGCAAGCTGGCTTCTTTGAGAGTTCGACTTGATATGGGGTTCATCATTTCTCCGTATGAATGGGTGGTTCGTTGCAATGGCACGACCAGACACTGCCGGGACTAATTGCCCAGGTACATGTCTATCTTCCATATTTATTAGCTACCAGACTACTCAGATACGCACAAGTAACCTTTTGCACTACCACGCCACTTTGCAATGCATTACCAAGGCTTCGATAGTACCCATCGTATATTCTTTGCTCGCGTCTCGCCTCTTTGTCTTGGATGATTAGTGCCCTTCGATGTAAGTCCGGCTTACACCCACCTACGACGATTCGATGTCCGTTTTCACCCCGGGGTCTTGGCTTGTGTGGTGGCGGCGATACAACTTCACCGTAGCTCTTCCTAGCTGACCTTTTGGTCAGTTTTTCTTTGTTTCCATTGGACAGCCTCATAGACCGGTCTGGTCACCAGACTACTTGGACAAGGGCTGCGGACCTCCTCCATTTGCCGCCCCAGCACAGCATCGCAACGGATGAGCCTGCTGCAAAGAGTCCGAGCGCGTATTCCCGCTCATGTTCCACTGTTGCGTCATTGAAACCGGCGTTGCCCGCCCTGCGGTACACCCCTGTTCTGACAGGGAAATACAGCTGATCCAGGCTAGCAGAGTAGCACCCAAGAACCCCAGAGACGAAAACGGGCATGCTCTCCCGTATCATGTGAAGGAGGGTGTCTGTCCAGTGGTGCGGTGTCGGGTCCATGACGACCGGGCATCGCACGGAGGTCAGTGGTGGCCGTTGAGATGCGGACGCTGACAGTTGCGTCAGGATCCGCAAGCAAGAAGAGTCATGGCTCAAGCAACAAAACACTCGCGGGAGTCGGGGCGGTGTACCTCACGTTCGTCTTCCGACGGGACGGGGCACGTCGGGCATCGTTGTTTGGTCGGACTCGGCGGATGCACGTGCATCTACATCTGGTGTCGGGCCGTTCTTCGTGCACATTACATTCATTCATCGAACATGTCTGATGCATCGAACAGAGAACAGAACATGATTAATGACGTCTCGCCCATAATCCGATCCGAGGCCGACTCCACAGCCTTGCTTGGCATGTCTCGTATTCAAGGCCTGCCGCCGGGCACGGTCAGGTCCCCCCGAAGATTAATGTGCAAAGACACTTGCACCCGGCGGCAGTCCGTCGAACCCGTAACCCCATTTTCATTTCCGGCCACTCCCGTGCTGCGAGTCAGTTCGAATCCACCTGGAAGATATAAAGCAGCCCATCAGAATCAAGTCGCATCCCGCATTCGCACTCTTCAGTGATCCGATCCTTCCACCTTCATCTCTTTTTTCCCTCCAAGCTCGTGTTCATATATAACCATGCAATTGTTCAAGGCCGCGCTGTCGCTTGCGTTGTTGGCTAGCTCTGTGTTGGCGCAGTCGACGCAGCTCTTGTATCCTCCCCCCGGAAGCACGCTCACCGGGGGGAGCAGCATCACCGTCCAAGTCGGTATGGGGGTACGTCATTCCTACGCGTGACGCATATCCTCGCTCATCTGAACGATTCCGCGCACAACAGGGCTTCCCCGAGAACATTGACAACGTCGGGCTCGTCATTGGTCTCGCGCAATGCTACGGCGGCCAATGTTACCCCGCGAGCAGCTACGTGGGCAACGTGTTGTACCAAGGAGTGTACACGCCCATGCCTGGACAGAATTATGCGAATTACACGGTCGAGGTGCCGCAGACGTTTACTGGGAATGCGTCGTTGAACGTGATCAATTTGTTTTTGGTCGGTGTGAGTTGTGTTTTTGCGTCATGTGCGAGGTCGTGTACTGACGTTGGGTCGACGTAGGCCGAGTACGAGCCGATCGTGGATTATTTAAACGAAAACGTGACTGTCGTTTAAGCTTGAGTAAGGGGCTGAAGCTATGTAAATGTTTTCGGAGTACTGTACTGGTACATCTACCATCTACTACTTACATAATATCGCTACCTTAAAACTTTCGCCGTGTCTCGTGCAGTTTATAGCTCGGTGTCGAGTACGACAAGACGCTACATACCATGTTTCACAGGCAGCACCGTGACGGTGGTCGACCGCTCAGTGGTGACCGTTGACTCGGAGGTGCGGACACTGACAGTTGCAGGCAAGATCATAGTCATGCTCAAGCGACAAAATACTCGCGGGAGAACTCAGGAGTCGGGGCAACGTCGGGCGGTCGGACTCGCTGCAGGTGCCAGCCTCCAGGTATAGCCGGCAGATGCACGTGCATCTACATCTGGTATCGGGCCATTCTTTGTGCACATTCACACATTCATTCATCGAACATGTCTGATGAAGAGTTGAACAGAACAAAACATGATTAATGACGTCTTGCCCATCATTTGATCCGAGGCCGACATCTCGACTCCACAGCCTTGCTTGGCGAAACCCGGCATGTCTCGTATTCAAGGCGTGCCGGGCACGGTCAGGTCCCCGTAACCCCTTTTTTCATTTGCGATTGCGGCCGTGCTACGAGCCAGGTTGTCCCTGAAAATTCGGATCCACCTGGGGATATAAAGCGGCCCATCAGAATCAAGTCGCATCCCGCATTCGCACTCTTCAGCGATCCGATTCTTCCACCTTCATCTCTAAGCTCGTGTTCATACCCCGCCCGTGTATAACCATGCAATTGTTCAACGCCGTACTGTCGCTTGCATTGTTGGCTAGCTCTGTGCTGGCGCAGTCGACGCAGCTCTTGTACCCTCGCCCCGGAAGCAAGCTCGCCGCGGGTCGCAACATCACCGTCCAAGTCGGTATGGGGGTATGTCATTCCTACGCGTGACGCATATTTATTTTCGCTCATCTGAACGACTCGGCGCGCACCAGGGCTACCCCGAGAACATTGACAACGTCGCGCTCGTCATTGGTCTCTCGCAATGCCACGGCGGCCAATGTGACCCCGCGAGCAGCTTTCTGGGCAACGTGTTGTACCAAGGCGTGTACACGCCCATACGTGGACAGTATTATGCGAACTATACAGTCAAGGTGCCGCAGTATTTTACTGGGAAGGCGTCGTTGAACGTGCTTAACCTGTTTTTGGTCGGGGTGAGTTGTGTTTTTGGGTCATGTGCGAGGACGTGTACTGACGTTGGGTCGACGTAGGCCGAGTACGCGCCGATCGTGAATTATTTGAACGAAACCGTGATTGTCGTTTAAGCTTGAGGGTAGGAAGCTATGTAAATGTTTGGAAAGGGCTACTCGGACTTTATGTATTGAACGGACAGTTGGTCTACTGTACATACTACTACTACTTACCGCTACCTTAGTCTCGCAGTATCAATAAAATTTTCTCACGCATCCTTCCGTCCTTGCCGTGTCTCGTCATTTATAGAAGACGCTACATACCATGCTTCACAGGCATGCAGTCAGTACAAGTTTGGTTTCGCGTCCTGCTTTGCCGTACTCACCTGGACCTACATATTAGTTTCGTGCTTCACGAACAGCCTATTTAATGGCCTCGGCTGGTGTAGTTGGGACCGTCGTTGTGGACTCAGAGACGAGGCACAGCGAGGAGCAGAGTACCCCAGGCCCAGCAGACGTCGTGCCAACACCAGAAGTACCCGCTCAGAGCCAGAGTGCCAACGCAGTGGTCGAACCTGTTCAGAGTGTGGTCGACTCAGAGCCTGTCACCAGTGCCAGTGAACCACTCAGAACCATCTTTCCAGATCTCCCAGACAAGGTTGCCATTTCGTCCACCCAATGTATTCTACTCGTACTCAAAACACACACTCTTTTCGTTCTCGCAGCTCTCGATGTACCCACGCCCCATACCGACGTTGGTCCTGCTCGACACACCGTCGCCGCTCGAGTTGCGTATTGGACAGGTGAGGCGGGAGGTGTGTGGGTATTACTTTGGTGCGAGGACGCATGTACAAGGTGCGATTGATCGATGGATTCGCGTCGAAGAGGCAGTCGAATGTACGTCCATTCGTTTTTTTTTCTCTAGGCACATACTTGACCTGACCTTCACACGTCGTCCCATGAATGTAGCCCGCCTACACGCCTTCCGGGACCCTACGGAGCCACTCAACCCCGGCCTGCTCTACACGGGTATATCTGCGCTGACAGCCTCCGTCGTCGTTCGTTCGCGTGCGCTCCCTGTCCGGTTCCTCTTGCCACCTTTGTCGTTTGTGGGGGCGTTTGCGTATTTCCTGCCGTGCACGGCGGGTCGTGTGGGTGGTTGGATGGAGGAACTCGAGGGGACATATGCACCGCGCGCGGGCGAGATCAGGCAGACGAGCGTCGCACATACGCGTATGGCGTTGGGGATGCTCGGAGACAAGTATAGAGAGGGAAGGGAAGGATTAGAAAAGGGTGTGAGGCGTGTGGTGGAGGGGATCGAGGGCGGTACGGGGTTAAGGTTGAGTGGGGCGTTGGGATGGACCAAGGCTACGGACGATAACAAGTCGGGGTCGGACGAGGACAACAAGAACGGATAGATATAAGACGAGTGCAGGCGCGCATACTTATAAAACAGTGCATTGTCATTAAGGAACCATCAGTAGAGACAACCAACTGCGAGTCAGAGTCAGACTGTTGCCCCTCGTCACAAACGCAAAACGCGACCGACCCAAGTTCACTTCTTCTTTTTCGCACCTCCGCTCTTGGTCGGACTCTCCTTGGCCATCGCTGGCTCCTGCTCACCCTCCGCGTCCGCCTGCAACGTAGACCACTCGTCCGCCCCAATCCCCTCCCCAAACCGCTTCCTAAACCTCGTCATGCGACCCGTCCCTTCCTCCTCCTCGTCCTGGCTCCTCGACGACGACGCCCCACACACCCGTTCGGTCGCGTTCCAGAGCGGATGGTTGGTCGTGTCGCGCGTCAGGATGAGCTTGGATCGGGGGGAGGTCGTCCAGTGTGTGAATGTGGATCCGTCGGCGCGGGTGACGTGTTGGAGAAAGTGGGGAACGACGGGGGCGGGGAGCGACCGGGGGTGTTTTTTCTGGATGTGGGACCGGCCGTAGGGAGAGGTGGAGTGGGTGCGGACAGAGGTGTATGTGTATATGGGTTCGGGGACAGCGCAGAGGATGCGCTTGGATAGGCAGAGTGCCATGGTCGTAGTAGGAAGAATGTTTGTAGTTTGTTTGATTCCAAGGGTGTTGCCAAACACTGCTACTAACATTGCCTCAGAACCATATTATCACACAGGGTTCTGCGATAATGAGGAACGTTGAAATAGAAAGGGACCTAGAAACTACCCAAGCTACTGTACATCAAGCGTCCGTACATTGTCCAGGATATCAGCCAGCGACAAGTTCCCCTGAAATTGTACCTTGATCAAGCCATCAGCTGCAACCCGCTCGTAATCCGCCCCACGTCGACTCGATGCAACCGGCATGAGCAAGAGTGCTCCAAAAGGCTGTCTAAGACGTGCAACGAACCGTCGTGCTCGTGTCCCTTCGTCTATGGGAGCAACATGCTCGGGAGCATTGTGTAACGGCAACTCAGGTTCAGGGAGTGACAAGGGATCATCATCGTCAAATTCCTCGTCCGAGATCTCTGTGTTCAGTGAGGGTGGTGGCGCATCTGCGAATGTCTTCCTGCTCGAGGAGAGCATCCAACCAAGGGTGAACGAGATACAGGGTCTTCATCCGAGAGAGGTCTTCTTTCGTTGTGATTTCCACTGTCCCAAAAGCAGCGGTGTCTGTGCGATAGAGACGGCCTGTACGTGTGCGAGAAAGCGAAAGAGCCGGGAGTTTGAACGTTTCATCCGACTCGCTGCGAACTAAGGTGCAGAAAGCTCGTTGAGACGGTCGTATAGCGTCAGGGCCGTGTCGAGGTCGAATGAAGAGCTGTACGATGCGGTGGTGATTCTTTCCACATCAACATTGACTGTATGTGTTGAGGGTGTTGAATAAGACTGAGCCGAGTGGATGTCGAGGTATCCCAGAGCGTGACGGTATGTAACGGCGCTGCCGTGACTGTCTGTCAGACGATACCCGATTGTTATTTATCCTGTCTACCCTTCATTCCTTGGACACTGCCTCTATCATAACCCAGCTGTCCAGTCGTTACTTGATACAGTATTATTCATTCTCGCGACCCTACACCCTACGACGTAACCAGCACCCTCGTTTATCGTATATAAAGGCCCACCTAGTCGTCGTAGATCCCCAGTCGAAACAGAGAGGATTTTACCCAGTCTGTTATTGATTCTTCTCACTGTGATCACACGGTACAACTTGTAGCGTGCTTTGGTAGAGCTGGTGCACGAGTCCGAGACGAGTCGCGTCGCGTTAGGCGAGAAGTCAACTCCCTGGAGTCTGGACCTCCTTGAGATCTTCCTCGTGCTCGAAGACTTGTTCGTGTGTCTCTGCGTTCCACACAAACACCTCACGTCGACACCTTCTCGGCATTATCCAACTCGTTCAACCGCCTCAACAATTTCTGGTCCCCGCTCACCGCAAACACGCCCCGTGTCTCGTCCACCTCTACTGGACATGGACAATGCCAAACCACTCCGAGGTGACTGCACCGGTCCACCGGGATGTAACATCGCACCCACTGCTGTCATTCGTGAGATGTTATTCGGAAGCACGAGGAACAAGTTGGCACCGGGGATAATCCACAATGCATACCGCTTACCAAGGAGTAGTTTTGTGCTTCGGCGGCTTCACGACATGCCAGTTGGTGATAGACAGTCGTTGCAGGACCGGCCCAGAAAAAGTTCAAATAACCAATCGAATGCGAAGGTTGTTTCCACGTAATCTCCTGCCTAGCACGAGAGATAGAGATAGAAAAGGTTCAAGCTTTCTCTATCCAATGAGGTTCGAACCGTTCAGCCGCTGATCCCAATCACATGCATTTTCAATGGTAAGTATCTATCATGAGCGTCGTTTCGAAGGGCATACTAATTCGGATCGTTCCCTCGACCGTACGCTTCATTTTCGGTTGTGCCGATAGCCTGAAAGGTTCGTGCTTCGGTCAATGCGCCAACCGCAGCATCGATGCCAGGATGGATGCATGTCTTCAGTCGTTATGGTCACCGAATCAGAGCGTCAATTAATGGGTCTTCCATCTCTTGGCGCAATAGCATTGACAATGACGAGCGAGCATCTACTTCGTGGTGCCACACATCAATCGTTGATCAACACCCCACTTTACATGTATCGTCACTGTTACTTCCCGCCCTATGGTTCTGACTGTCACGTAGCACGTCGTCTGAGTTTTTCAGCCATCTTGTTCGGTTTCTTAAAATCAAATGATCCAAACCGAACAACACCCCGACTTCGCCGTTAACGTACAGAGTGGAGTTAGACTGGTCAAAAGTAGGTTCCGAGCATCATTGAAAGGATGCTCAATTATAATTTCTGCTGGGTTCGTTATTCTAAGCGTGTCTCATGATATCACAATAGGGT
>JBBPNA010000581.1:0-16253 GCA_038090555.1 Boletus subcaerulescens | reverse complement strand
ACATATGACACCACTTTTCCAGCACTGATCAAATCCGCCTGCAGCTTAAAAAAAAGTACAGAGCAATAGAGAGGTACAACAAATCTTCAGGACGTGCTCCATGGAATGATGAATTCGGCACAAACATCGATGAGACATCGGAGGAGGACGTCCAATCTTGGGAGCAATATCTTGCCACAACCCAATCCGATGTGAGTCGCATAATCCATCTACATTGAAACTATAATAAGATATGTATTCTAGGTCGAGCACTTGAGTGAACATCGCAACAAGGGATGGCTTTACTATTCTAGGATGAGGATGCTATGTGCAGGCCAATCATTCTCCGAGGGTGATGTATCCTACACAGTAGGGAGTCGAAGGGACGTGGAAGAAGAGGAAGAAGAGGTGCCCCCCGAGGGTGCTCTGGCAAGTCAAGAGGTCAACTACGCCGATTTCTTCACAGAGGAGCAGTATGCCGAGAGCAGCAGCAACAGAACTGATTTGGGCGCAATGTCGACTGCGTTTGATCTGGACCCGAACTATTTGATGGGCCTCGGCATGGACATTACATCACCTGACCCCACCACCCAGTATACAGCCTTGCGCAGCGCGTTGTTGACGCTTAAGCAACTCCCAGTGACCCAGCTCTCACCACAGGGTGGTACCGATTTTCCTCCCATCCCACAGCCCAACGTAGCTATCCCCTTCTCGCAGTTCAACATAATCCCTTCTGCATTGCAGTCCAATGAGCCCTTCCGAGCCTCTCCCTCCCCACAATTTGGTATGCCCTTGGAGACCGGAATGCATGCCTCACTGGGTGTATCCCATCCCCCCAGTTGTAATACACCCTTGCAGACTGGAAAGTGCACATCACATCCCAACACGTCCTCGCAGAGCCAGAGTGGAAAGCGCCCCGCCTCAGACATGTCCATCCGTGCCCCTTCCTCGTCTCGAATGAGTCTTTTATCCTCGGCATCTAAGGCAGTGAAAAGTATGCCTTGTGGAAGAATGTCAGCTCAGGGTGGACCTGCCAGCAAACCTTGCGTGAGGACATCAGCTCAAGACATTTCCACCAGCTCTGCTGTCCCCAGCAAACGCTCTAAGGTATCCAATGCTGAGTCTACAATGGCAAGTGCTGTTGCAATCACGAGCATATCAGCCTCCCTTACTCGTGCAATGGATTGCATACAAAACCTTCAGGACATGCTCTCCACTGGCGCCGCTGCTGCTGCTGCCAATCCCCCCCCACCAGCAGCTACCCCCTCGGTCATAACGTTCAGATCGATTGCAGTAGCAAATCTCAATCAAGATGCCGCTTCGATACCCTCGAAGGTTCACAGCAAGTTAGCTATTGAATTCATCAGCAACAAGGGCTTGTGTCAGACATACGCTGAGCTGACAGATTCTCAAGTCCGCTGCGAGGTTGCAATGGACTGGTACGAGAGTAAGTTTGGCCCATTGCCAGCTGCAGTCGCTCTATCATCGTCCAGTTTTACCCCTTCAACATTTGATTTCTCTCTACCATCTTCCGTGTTCTCTCAGCCATCCTCCGTGTTCTCTCAGCCATCCTCCGTGTTCTCTCAGCCATCCTCCACGTTCTCTCAGCCATCCTCCACGTTCTCTCCACCAGCATCTGTGGCCTCTTCTTCCACTTCACCCGGTTCCTCCTTGTTTGCAGGATACAATGCAGGAGTGAACCAATATTCTGGTTACCCTGTTGACACACAAAACCAACCGTTCTTAGATGGCAACATAGGGCCAAGCGCTGACTCTTCATCTACCATGGTTGCTGATGCGGGTTCTATTAATAACATGGACTATTCCATGTACAACAAGTATAACTATTAGCTGTGTTCCCTTTATTTATTTGAGTTTCACTCAATGTTGTACCCATATCCATGTCGTATTCTGTAGTTTACATAGCTACATTTCAACGTATTCCCCCCATGTTTGTTTGAGTTGAACATAGTCGTGCCACATCGCATGCGCTATTCTATCATGTAAAGTCATGTCCACGTCATCACCCTCTGTGCCCTGATATTCAGCAACATCATCCGGATTGTCCTGCGGGTCACCATTGGGGTCACCGTTGTTATCGTGTACAACTAGATCAGTAGGGTTATGGGATAGAATGAAATTGTGGATTGCGATGAGAGCCACCGGGATCCGAGCTTGGATCTCGAGAGAATAGTGAGTGGGAAGAAGAAGAATGCGAAATCGTTTTGTCAGTACACCAAAGGCACGCTCAATGACACATCTTGTGGATGCATGTCACAGATTGAAAAGTTCATGATGATCTATGGGGCTGTACGATCATCAACTTCAAGATGTACATATGGAATGAAAGGAATTACTTACCGTATCTGTGTGCGGCCCCATTCTGCCAGGTGGTATCAAATACCATGATACGGAACGAGTAGATCCACTCTAGAAGGGAACCCCAGGTCTCCCAGTAGATATTCTCCCTCGTATATCTCTAGATTGCGGAAACGTGCATCACCAAAAAGCCGGGAATCTGAGGCGGAGCCCTCCCATCCAGTGAGCGCGTATGTGAAGCGAAGGTCGAAATCACATGCGAAGAGACAATTTTGCGACAATCCCCCTTTCCGGTTTCGGTAGGGAGGGGCTAAGTTGGCAGGTGGGGCTATGGGGAGATGGGTACCATCAACTGCACTGATAGAGTCCTTGAAGTAGGGCCAGAATTTTGTGTTGTTTCGTGTCTTGGGAGAGATGGGATTGACGCCAGGCGGTTTAACGTAGGTCATGTAGAAAGGTTTTGATGAGAAGATGACTGTCATTTTGCGGAAATAGCTAATAATAATCAGCTGCGTTGCTGGGTTCAATAGTCAACATACCGTGATATTGTCTCATTTGACCACTGAAACCGCTCTCCTACGTGCCTGATGGGCAGACCGGTAACACACGTGTACAGAAATATAGCGAGTTGCTCTTTCAACGATACGAATCTTGAATTGGTATGTCCCTGGCTTTGAAGTACTGTGGTAAGCTCATTGAAAACCTCTGCATGTATGCCAAGCTCATTTCTGATGTGATTTGGATGCCCGGTCAACAATTCTAATACCCATCCTTCACCAGAAAGGATTGAAGTGTGGTATGGTTCAGGGTTCTTCCGGGGCAAAGGAAGTGAAGTGATGATGCTGAACACAGCACAAATGACAATGTTGAGAAGGTGCACAAGGTGCTGGATGAGCCGGTGTTTCTGCTCAGGTCGAAGAACGATCATGGTCACTAGGTGAGATCATATCGTATCGGATTGGAGCACCATTTCAGACTCAGGCAATTATGGAATGTCAACAGGCGGAACTTGTAGCCAGCCTCGCTAAGTTATAGCCGGTCTAACCACAATACCTAGCATGCATCTGAACTGGGCCTAAGTGTCACAATTGAAAAAAGTAAACTAAGTAGGATAAGTACAGTAGTTACTACACTGTACTAGTAGGATTTAAAAATGCGATGCTAAGTGTCCATCGTGGTAGTGCGACCTGTGATCCTGGGAATTCCAGTCATGCAAGTCACCCTTGCAATAATGTCAGATCATCATAAACTGATAATACAGTGAGGTTTGAGTCCGGACGAGGTCAAGTTCCTGTTTGTGTTCCCACAGTGGGGCGGCGGCAGTGTTGGCGAAAGAATGGTGAGGGCAGCGGGGGCAACACTCACATGTGAACACGAACAGGAATGCTGACAACGCATTCCTGTTTGTGTTTGCAGGTGAGGGCAAGTGCGCGCAAGTCGGGGCAACGAGTGCGTGTGGCCATTTTGGTCGTGGTCATCTGACACATTCCCTTTTCGTGTCTTGGTGGGTGCGACATATGTGGGTGTGTGTGCCGGGATGCTGGGTAAGTGCATGGACAAGTCCTCAAGACAAGGAACAGGGAGTTCGGACTTCACAAATTTCTTGCACGCAAAAATCACGTGACCACTGTTAAAAAGCTGACCAACAGTCCCTTACCTCCTCCACCTCACAATGACGACAATGACAATGACAACAACTATAGTACCTTGCCCTCACCAGTCACCACACTCACCGCATCCACCTTGGGACGACAATGACCCGATGGCGTCCCCACTGGTGCTGTTGCAACAACAATGAATCCTTCTCATGATGATGAAGTGATGCGCCGATACACTGACGACGAGGACGAGGCTTCTCTCTTCTTTGTGCTCACTTACAATGACAACGACAATGAGGACACCGACACAACAACCTGCTGACAGTGAGAACACACCAACACAACGAGGATGATGCACCCTCGCCGAGCGCATGAGCACACATGCAGATATCTACCTCTGTGCCATCTCGTCCAACCTTGTTCACTCAGTCACCTGCAGGTATGCCCATGGGTACAAAAATGTGTACTTGTTCGATACCCGTAATGTTCAGGTTTGACTACTCTAACTGCCTCTTTTTGTACCTAATATACTTTTGCGATGGACTTGGCACTTGTGCCACTTTTTCTAATTTTTCCCATTAAAGTGGCCCATCCTAAGTGTGAAAAAGTGTGGTATAAGTGAGGTACAAGTTGAGTTTAAGAAAACGAGTGGCCTTATGCCACTTGTGCAGCACTTTTCCACAAACCGAAAAAGTGCCAAAAAAGTGCAAATAAGGCCAGATAAGGCCACGACGATTTTGCTGATGTTTTGCCTGGGGCTTAAAACATAATATCTGATATGGACTTCAAATGTCAGGTGTAACAGACACATAATTGTAATACCACGGCCCTCCGGGCACCCCTGGACCTGCAAGCATCTTGTGAGTAGGGAATCACGACGATGAATGGTCTTCCTAAAAACACAGTATTATAACTTCAAGTGTTGTTTGTCACTCTGCCATAATGAGTGCCTCGATGAGTTCTCAACCAAGAAAGCCCACCGTCATCATCACGATTGGGATGGAAACAGGAAAATAAAAACACGGTGAAGGCAAGAACTCAAAGCACAGGGACACCTTCGGAGCCTGTGGCACTGCAAGCAGGGGATTATTAATGTTCAGCTATGACATAGAAAATATGGTTGTCTGGTTTATACTCAAATATGAATGACTCTAGCTGTATGTTATCACACCTGTCTTGAACACGATAAACAGAAACACTAAGAAATTGTACAACAACATTTTTAACTAGAAAATGAAGAGTAGCACAGATGAATTTGTGATTACGGTTTCGAACACTTGCTGAAGTGTGATACCGTGAATGCGTAGTTACATTTTTTAATTATTGTTGACATTTGTAAATTCTATATTTTGACATAACTTTGACATTTTAACCACGTCATAGCCAGGGCTCGGTGGCACTGGGACTTGAAGCCAAAGAGCCGCAATTCTGCACTGATTATATTCATTGTACCTAAAAATTTCGTACCATAGTGTAGCTTGAACGAAATGTACTTTTTATTAGTTCAAAAGCTAATTTTCCCTTTCGAAATCCTCTGTCTCGACTTGTAAATTGATACATGTTTTACATATGGCCACCTTACAGAGAAAGTTCCTAAGTAAGGACATGTTGAGGTGTTGCTGCTCTGACTGCTGCTCTGCCCTCTGCTCCTGCTCCAGCGCTGCTCTGGTACGCTGCCCGAATACAGATATCTGAATTGTTTTGGATTCACACGCTTCGGTGAAAGGTGAATTCGGGCATTCTTGAGATCACAGACTCGCAAAGCGACAAATACAGTGGTTCTACTGGATGTTATGATTACAGAATACCCCAGCCCATGGATCATTCTCATAGTCAACAACAGTGGTACTTGGTACTAGAGCTCTGAGTGGCGAGCCAGAGAGCAAGGTAATCAGCCAGGTCAAGTAGGGAACCTCTGAAGGTCTGTCCCACATGGTCTTTCCACAGTTTGGCACGGGACAGAGATACCACGTCAAGCGAAGGAGACCAGTTGCAAAGAAGTTGGTTAATGTTTCCACAGTGTATGGCGGTTCTTTGTACGCCTGTAAATGAGATGGGATGTGCTTGTCGTGAATGTCAGCATGCAGCTTCAGCTGAAACACATGACAGAGGCATTGAAGGCAGCAGAGATGTCCACATTCATTAACACTGTAATGAGAGCAGTAAGTAAGACGGACAGAAAAATGAAATAAAGAGAAACATTGGTCATGCACATGAACAGTCTATCGGTTGGATTCATGCAAGCAATAGCCTCGTTGCGAACCCGAGCAGCCTGGATGAAGGTGAGCATTCATCTGTCCATGTGCGTAGAATGCTTACCTCTTCTTGACCATCGTCAAGTGTCTTCACGGCCCCTTGGAGTTGCACAATCTCCTTCCTTTGGGCCGCCAACTGTAATCCTACATCGGACTATGGGTTGAGTAGTTGTGTGAGACCACTATATTTGGGTGCTAGGTGTTATGGAAGCAACCAACCTCTTTCAATCGACGCACTGCACATCTGTAAAGAACACAGATAGAGTCGAGATCCTAGTCCAGAAGGTCAGATGTAGCAGTAGCAACAAGAGAATATAACGGACGTTGTGAACACCCTGGACCGCTTGATCGAAATCCCACTGTTCAGGTGGAGGGGTAACAGAGAGCTCAGTCATGGGGGAATCAGGGGACAATGATTGACTGAATCCAGAGAACGCAGAGGACCGAGATGGAGAGGTAGACAATGAACTCTTTGTAGTGTGCTTTTCTGCATGGTTGCGAAGGTTGTAGGGAGACGACTGACCCTCGCGATTCCTGATGCATTTGGGTGGCATTGAGAAGAAAGGCAGGAAGGGAACTGAGAGTAGGGAGGAGAGAATGGCACCGACTGAATGAAAGGCTCAGACTTTATGCTGCCTGTCATTTGAAGAAAGGCTGTGAATGAAAGCCAATTGGCAACATTAGAATGTCTCCAAATGGATTACCGCTGGGCCTTAGGATAGTCCTCCATCATGCTTACGACTAATATTGAGCAAACTCTTTGCTGTTCTGCTAGTGAGCATAAACAACACAACGAATGACAACATGATCGCAATGGACAACACGGGTGCTTGACAGAGATCAATGGTGATGGAACTGATCTATGCAGAGATCAATAGCAACACAGCAAATAAACTCCGATTGAATGATAGCAATGTTGCGCCGCTACATCTTCACTACATCAATGGAACAATAAGATCTCTTGTGACCACCACCGTCTGAGCATGATCATTATCTCCTGTGGCGCGAACAACATCCGTCATGACCTCTCAGGTGTTCTCATGATCTGCTAGTGCTCGAGCCAGATTGCTCAAGATGCGAGATACTCAGTAGCTGATTTCCATATGAACCTGACATAACTGCCATCTGTTGGACCGAGTCAATACAGCTTGGAGGACGACTGGAATGGAAGTGAATAACACGGTGAGGCATACCACATTGACAGTACTCTTGAACATGTTACCTGATAGATGCAGAAGGAGATCTATGTGCATGCTTGAGACATCATTGGCATGTAACATGTCATTAAACTTACCTGATTCCAAGACAGAAACAGTGCGACCACAAGGAAGAGGAGAGACGAACAAAACATCCTAAATTTGGTCAGGCTAGATAGCCCATTGATTTCACTATTGAGGTATCTGTATGCTTGTTGCTGATAGTAAAGGAAGTCAGTTTGGCATTCTCCGCAGACGCTTAACACTCACAGTAAAACTCGAAATGTATTGCTTGCAAAAGTTGATAGATGAATCTGCCTAGGAGGTGAATACAAGGGCGAGGGCCTATATGTTCTACATACATGTATCTGAACGCCAAAGTTTGATGTACGTGTCACCTGTAGGTTGACAAGACCCTGTGGCTAAGATAGAATGGAAGGCATATTGATGTGTCTATTTCTATTAAGTAAGAGTGCAATCAGACCGGAGACATCACGTACTGCAAGCACCTGCACAGCATCTGATGTCGAATAAGGTGACATCTTGAATAAAGAGAACATGAAGGATTGACAGACCATCATGAAGAAGTGTTTGCTTCTGGTCACCTCCTGTAGAACCCCATATTTTGACATCTCTGCCTGGGAAACCACATGCACAATGCTCCCCTGCATGTAAAAATATTGCTTGAACAGGGATATTGTTATCCTCTAAACAAATATCAAAGCGAGCAACTGGTGCTGACTTTCCGCACGGGGAGAGGTCCATACCAGTGCTGAGGTTGGCTAATAGGATGGATTGGTGGTCGGGAGACAGCACAGCGTGTCCTTTTGAGAATCCGTATGAGATAAGGTACACAGAGCAAGATTAAAATCTTACGGACATCAGGTGATGACTATGGATGGGGATAATTCTCCATGCTTCCGTCAATGACTCCAAGTTCCAACACCTACAAGGTCAATTGAACCGAGCCCAAGAATATAAGATAGTTGCCCTTACACAACACTGTGACTCAAGTATGAGACAATCAGAGAGGTGCCATCCTGAGCGAATGCCATAGACCTTGCACGCACACGTTGGTCAGTACCTTGGGGCATATGTGGAAGGTCCTGTGGAGAAGGCAGGATTTTGTATGTTGCATACTTCGCTGTCAAAGGAGCGCTGGGTGTTATGTTGTCCCTCAGTCAACAAAAGTGAACTCACTGGGGGTAATTTCTTTTGCAATATGTACTTTAGAACCCACAGCTACTGCAAGGTCGCTAGAGAGATCTTTGAAGGCTAAAGCATATACAGGTCCGTTAACTCCCATCAGAACTGCATTGTTGAGTTCTTGCATCTATGATCAGGTCGGTTGCTGTAGCTTGCTGTATCATTCAGGCTACGAGGACTTGAACTCACTTCAAAACGTTCGAGTAGTGCAATTGTACCATCTGCGCATCCAACCAATAGGCGAGAACAAGAGAGTGTGGGGTACCAAGCGAGGCAAGTGACTTCACTTTTGGCTGCAATCTGGTGCAGAAGCTGTCCTTTGTGAGGGTCCCAGACAATCAGGTTCCCATCATCAGCTCCATTAGCAAGTAGACTTCCGGAGAGGGAGAAGGCAATGCAGGATAGCGGTGCAGTGTGTCCTCGGAGGATGTGAGTATGTTTATATGGCCTAAATTTCATACCGTTGGTGAAAGGCGAAGAGAGGTGGCATGACTCTTTGTGACAGATGAATGTTTCTGTGTGATTGAAGTAAGTACTAAAGATTCAGAATACATAAGTCTTGGAATAGGAATAGGTAATACAACCCATAGCCTAAGATCTAAGACTTTGATCGCAACTGGGACTGCTCTCTAATTCGATAAGTAGCATGGGTCTTTCTCATAACCCATGTGGGGTCAGAGGAATTGCGTATATTTAGACAGTAATCTGAAAGGTATGGGTGAATATGCCCATCTGCAATGTTGCCCAGCCAGGAATCATTTGACCACAACCACATTTGCATTTTCGCATTCCCGCCCTCTCCATATTTGTGCACGAACAGGTCTCCTGACTGAGGATGAGGACAATGCGGAGGAGTGAGTAAAGGACCCTTCGCTATGGATGCATACCAGCCAGTGACATGCTGGGAGTTGTGAAGCCAGCGCTCTCGACGAAAAGGTGGGTTATTTGCAGATGCTGGAGGTTGATTGTGCAATTCGACGACACCATCCATTGCTTGAGTGTCGAATATTTCTCAGTAAGCTATGTAGACAGTATTGGCTAATGTTTACCTTGTGGAACACTGTGTTCCAAGTTTCTGGTGCCTTGAGGTATCATATCTACTTTAGAGTTCACGATGGTAGTGGTGTCATTAGGATCACCCGGTTTGGCACCCTGAAGGTCACTCCTGTGGATGGTTGTAGGTTTATCAAATGAGATGTTCTGTTTTTGACTTTGTCTAAGGAGATGTTGCGATGAATTAAATGTATACTCACGGTTTTGTGGAAAGCGAAGGAGGGTGGGCAGATTGGTTCTGGAGGGGGTATGTTTTCCGATGCACAAGGACCTCCTGGGGAGAATTTCAGGACAATACAATGAATTATGCATGGGATACTCACATCAACGTCTAGGAGTCGCACTCCAGTGTTGCGCTTTTTTTTGAAGGTCTTGAATCGCGGAAAGACTTGGCAATGGACCAAGATGCTCTACGTCATGCTAGTTAGCCTCAACAGGGGAGTCAGGATGGTACGTATATCTGTTTCTACACAACGAATAGGCCTGAACAGATGCAAGGCGGAGCAGGACAATTCAGAGTTCTTCTCAGGGACTGATTTTAGCATGTGGAGGTGGAGATCGGATGAAGGACTCAACTCACTGTTAGTCTCTTTTTATCTGCATATATTGCGCCCAGTGGCATATTCAAGTGAAGCATTCAACGTTCAATTGCGACTAGTGAATGAAAAGGATTTCTTTGACTTGCCCCTTCAAGTCACCATAGAGATATGAGTGAAAGAACCTGCCAGCTGTGAAAGAACCTGCCAAGCCAAAAAATGGGGATTCAATGACTCACATGTCACGTCATGCGATCAAAGCACAGGTGAAAGTCCATGGGACAGACACAAATGCACTGACGTGCGTGCGTCGATTTCGGAACGCCGATGGCAGATAATCGCATCCTTAGTGAAATACGGGGTAATGGAGTGTGTTGGTTATCTGGGGTGATGAGACATAAGAGCTGATTAATACATTATCAGTAGTGATACAGTGCGCCAGTCCCCGACTCCCAGTAGGGTAATAATACATGATATAAAAAAGTTATTGTAGCAGTGCACAAGGCACCAATCCCTTAGGCCTCAGGCCTCAACGTTCAACCCCCGAGACATTTGCAACCTATCACCTCCTGGGTTTAAGTTTCTGTGTCAAAGAGGAGTCATGTAAAACTATATAGTATTATGCTATTCTTTGACACGGGTTGTTTTGCAGAGCGGGACGATTCTGGCCAACTGGGATCGGAGATCTCCCGAAATCAGTTAATCACCATCCATCCATCAACGAGATTTTGTGACGACAGATCCTCAGTATGCCGTCCTCTGGCCGCAGCGCTCCCTTGCGTCGCTGTCGATGCACCGCATACAACTGCAAAGATGAACAGACATATGATCAACGGACAGGTAGACTGGAACCTGGTCGAGTGCTCAGCTTGACTGCCTGGCGTGCTCACCAAAAGAAAGAACAGGCAGTGAGGCGAATGGACAGTACCGCTCAAGAATGACTAGAAGCCACTGTTTTTGCTGCGACTTTGTTGGGCACATCATCAGATCATCAAGACTCGGAGGTCAACGCACGTTGTGCTCATAGCGATCACGGAAAGGATCCTTTGGATAGATCTGGCGATGTAGAGATGGTGATTCTGAGTGAAGACGCAGTTGACGGTAGGCCAACAATGTGCTAGAGAAGTAACAGTGGGTTATATTATGTTCAAGTTGGCCCAGGTCACCCGACAACTGAGACATCAGCCAACCAGGCAGCCCATCCTGGTGGGTGACTAGTCATATCTTAGAGCTTGATGAAAAGTTTCACCATGGTATAACAGGGTTCCTGATGTTGCAGCAATATCAAGATTTGTTTATGGCACAGAAGAATGGCTACCCATCAGACTCCTTGATTGTATTTGTTGAGGGCCCGTCCCCTAACTCCCCAGATACACCATCTCCGCTGGATCCAAAGAAATCAAGCCGATTCCTGTCGCATAGGAATGTGGTTGAAAATATCCTCGACATGGTTGATGCAATCCCACCATGCGATCTCGAGGAATTTCAAAATGCAAGACAAGATCTTGTCTCCCAGATCCAAGATCATCTGGATTTTCTCAATCGCCACGTCGTACAAGAGTGGTTAAAACAGAAGACTGCAAGCACAATGTTCCTGCTTGAACTTGACATTCCTGAGGTCATCCAGACACGTAAGTTTTTCATAACCTCACAGTTCAGTTGCTGATTCAAGCAATATCCTAGATCATCATAGATCTAGGATTAACGACTTAAAGTCCCTCGGGATGCCCCTGCTTGTTTGCATGGTGACAATCGTTGTTCTGCATGTTCTTGCAGGGCTTTCGCGCAACCACTCTCGCTTTTTACTTTCCGCCATGCATACTATAACTGCATCTACAGTCATTGCCTTTTTGCAACATGATGGCACCAATATCCAGGCACAAGAGACCCTACGCAGGAAGATCGAAGTTTACCTTGGCACATGGCCACAAGACGTCCGCACAGCAACGCAGAAGCTGGGACTTGACCCATCCCTGGTGCAATATGTTTGCTGTAGGAAATGCTTCACGCTTTACGATCCTTGCCCCTATCCCACCACCAATGTGGTTGATTCCCCTTTCCCCAAGACATACACGTTCTGCGAGATGCCTAACAGCAACCCTTGCAGAGCTTCCCTTGTCCACGAGACAGGCAAAAACAAATCACAACCATTCTGCCGGTTTCTATACCAGCCCCTTCCGTCCTGGATAGGCAGGTTGTTGTCGCGCCCTGAAATTGCATTGGTATTGCATTCGTCTCGTGAGAGTTCTGATGCTACCATCAGCTCGGACATCTGGGACGGTGCCGTTTTATGCAAGTTCGCAGGACCTGATGGACATCCTTTCCTTGAACCACAAGAAAAGCACGCTGAAGTTCGCCTCATCTTTAGCTTGTTCATCGATTGGTTCTCTCCTTTGGGGAGCAAAAAGAATGGGCCACACACGTCTATTGGTGCTATTTACATGGTCTGTCTCAACATCCCCAAACACCTCCGATATCGTCTCGAGAATGTCTATCTGGCCAGAGTGATCCCAGGACCGAAGGAGCCTAGTCTCCACCACATCAATCACCTTCTGCGACCTCTGGTTGATGATCTACTGAAGCTTTGGAATCCTGGAGTTTACCTGACACAAGCAGCCAGATATGACTTCGGGTGTCTTGTTCGAGCTGCGGTTGTCCCTGTCATATGTGATCTCCCTGCACTTCGCAAAGTTACGGGCTACATTGGACATCATGTGACCTGTTTTTGTTCCTTCTGCCTGCAGTCGAGGAAAGACATTGTGAACATAGACATTGATTCATGGCGGAGGAGAACTTGGAACGAGCACTGTACAATTGCTACTATATGGAGGGACACAGCTAGTGAGATTGCCCAGGATGCCATCTATAAACTACACAGCATCAGATGGTCAGAACTACTTCGCCTACCGTATTGGGACCCCACGAGATTCCAGATTGTAGAGTCCATGCACAATCTCTTCTTAGGGGAATTGCAGCACCACTGCCGCAACATATGGTGCATAGACGCTGACCATGTTGCTCCAGAGAATGCCAAAATCAAACCTCACACTCCAGAGGAGCAGCATCGGCAACTGGATGCTGGTATCACTGCCATCAGAAAAGGCTCATTGAGGCTCTTAACCACCTGAGGAGAGGCTACATTGTTGCGCTGGCTTGAGCAAACAACGTAGACCCCAGAAAGGAAGCCAATGACTCAGAGGGTCTTGAATATGATGTAGACTCAGCCCCGAGAAAACGTGTGTACTCCGAGGCCCTCATACGCTGGGTAGGTAATGTACTTGTCACTCTGGTTGTACGTGAATTGATCAGACGTAGTATCAGGATGGGCAACCTGAGATACGATGCCTGAGAGTATTTACCTCGCCTGTTATTGATCTCACGTCAGCATGGACAAGTGATTCCAAGCCTGCTGTTCTCAACTGCGGAATACTTGAAGAAATTTGGAAGGATATGGAAAAGACTACCTTGCCATCTTGGATTGCACGAGTTCCACATAACTTTGGATGTGCTTCACATGGAAAGTTGAAAGCCGATCAATGGCGGACTGTATGCACGGTCCACCTAGTCATAACACTCTGCCATCTCTGGGGTACCGCATTGGCGAAGCCAAGGGATCATGAAATACTTTAAAATTTCCTTGCACTTGTCATCACTGTGAGATGGGTGACAATGCGCTCAACATCTGCACAGCACATTACCATTGTTCAAACCTTTCTTCAATACTACATGCAAACGACTGTCCAACTCTTTGGCGAGGCATGCCTTGTTACAAACAATCACCTATCGCTTCATTTACCCGAATGCTTACGAAACTTTGGCCCTGCTCACTCATGGTGGGCATTTCCCTTCGAGAGATACAATGGAATCATGCAGAAGTTCAAGATGAACAAAAGACTAGGTATGTTTGGCTCCTTCCGATTCAAGGATGTCACAGTCCTTATCTCCACTCAGGTGAAATAGAGGTCACGTTCACGAACATGTTTTGTCGCAGTGGTAATCTCAAAGCTCTTATAGAGGGAGATGAACTGCCTGGGGCTTTTCAAGAACTCCAATCAGCTGTACAGCGCCATTTTGGGACAGAATTCAAAGGAACTTTGCTATCAGATATTCTGTCATTCGCCTACAACGACGATGGCATGTGACAGGCAGCGCAATCCCAAGGTGTGCAAGATGAACCCCTTGTATTCCTCACAGACGATGAGTACCAGGGTTTACTCGATTTCCTCTCATTGGACCCCACTGCCCCACCCTTTCGATCATATCAATCCCCCCCCGCACCTGAAACTTATTTGTTGCATCCCAAAGGACGATATCGCAAATCTTTCGATCGAAATGGGGTGACATTTTCTATGGTGACAGCTCAGGCTGGTAATAGCTACATATTATTCCGCCGAAAAGGTCAACAAGGTATTACTTGCAGCGGGCAGATACAAAAAATATTCGCACACACCTGACGCAGCTTGCATGGTGACGCAGTCACCGAATCCTTCTGTGTTGTCGGACGATTCAAAGAACTCTCCCAATCCCATGAAAGCTTAGATCCATATCGGCACTACGAGGGCTTGGATGCACAGCTCTGTTATGACGAATTTCACTCCCTAGTGATTATCAATGTTTCCGACATTATCTCGCATTGTGCCACTTTTCCCTATGAGCATCAAGTTGAACTGGGGAAGTGTCGAGTCATTCTTTCACTCGCAAGGGTAAGCTTTCCGGTATCATCATAGTTTATAGAACTAATGGTAACCATAGGATTAGCTTTGAGA
This sequence comes from Boletus subcaerulescens, assembly GCA_038090555.1. Classification (NCBI taxonomy): domain Eukaryota; kingdom Fungi; phylum Basidiomycota; class Agaricomycetes; order Boletales; family Boletaceae; genus Boletus; species Boletus subcaerulescens. The sequence continues at coordinate 1,345 of JBBPNA010000581.1, read as the reverse complement.
GTGATACATTACAGCCTGTACGACATAGCTGTAGTGTAGAAATGTCTAAGTACAGGAAAACATACGAAGAACACGGAAAGGACATTGTCTTGATTACCTGCTGGGAATATACCTGCCCAAATACATTCGGATCAATATCTCCCGGGAATGAGGCACTACCCACAGGCTGTCCGAGATAAGTCGTTGAGAGTAACCGGATGACCTGGTTGACAATAGATATCTCAATTGGTCTGTCCCATACACCCTCTTGACAATATGGACACCGGAAGTAAGCAAACTTGATGACCTTGTGATGGTAAAGCTTCGCAAGGGATTCTGCTGTATAAGGTGGGTTCCTGATGTGTTCGTCTAGTCCCTGGTGGGAATGGCGTGTAACAAATGTCATCGTAGATGAGGTGTTGAAACCAGGTTCGCAGACAAGCTAGACAAAAGCCATGGTTGCATTCCCTGAGGCTTAATAACCGTAAGTGAATCATTTAGGACTGACACGCTACTACGTACATAAATGGCCTGTCAGTTGGAGCGCGGCACATACCACAGGTGATAGCTTCATCGTGAGCCTGAATCACCTGAACAGAATATAAGTGATTCACTAGCTGACGTGTGTTGAACAGTACTTGCCTCTTTTCGCACGTTGTCAAGAGCATCAAACGACTCTTGAAGCTCTGTAATCTTCTTCCTTTGTGCCGCTAACTTTGCTGCAACATCAGACTGAGGGTGGTGCAATTGTAAGACACGGACAAGACGGAAGCCGCCATAGACACATACCTCCCTCAGATGAAGCACTGCATGTCTGTAGAGAGCATAGATGGAGTCAAGGTTCTAATAAAAGGATCAGAAGGAGATAGTAACAAAGGAATGTGACTTACATCATGAACCTGTTGGATTACTTGATTGAAATCAAGCTCAGGCAGAGGGGAGGCATGGGACGTCGATCGACAGAAGCCAGAGGTTGTGAGAGATACTCTCGAGGTTGTGGAAGGGTCGGAAAAACACTGAGCGGGCGATGAGGCGTACTTGCTGGGGCGAGTGCGATGGCGGTAAGGAGAAGATGATTCCTTCTGTTTTCCGTTGCGTTTGGGTGACATTGGGGGGGATTCAGAATGAATGATGCCAAGAAGCTAAGGCTGTAACGACCGAAGTCTTCACTATGGTCGAGAGACGACGTAGTCTGAACGAGATGTCCTAGAGCGCTTGCTGGAGTCCTCTGTTGTGTAGCAATGAAGATCTATTAGGCTTTGTAGGCCTCAAGAGAAGAGACGGGAAACAACAAGAGAAATAGACTAAGGTCTATACTACTAGAGTACGACTATATATACTAAGAGAGACCGTGCACAGACCATGC
>JBBPNA010000580.1:0-16297 GCA_038090555.1 Boletus subcaerulescens | reverse complement strand
AGCCCAGCTCGACGGCACCAGCAACAGCGCCAACACATACGCGAACAACGCCACCCACTATACACGACCCAACCGCGACGGCGGTGATTATGTCTTGCCTCGAAAGCCCTCCACCGCGTCCCTCTCGGCGCACTTGCAGATATCTCCACGCCATGCACCGACCCCGCCCCCTCGAAGGCGTTCCGAGAACCAACGCAGACGCTACTACGACTCCTCCTCAGGCTGTCGCCGACAAGCCCAGCTCTGTCCCACTCGAGTCGATCATCCCGGCCATGTCCAAGCCCCCAACGCAGTATCTCTCGCGTAAATACACGCCGCTGACAGCGCCCGACTTTCGTTTCACGATTTACTGTCTATCACGACGACGAGAGCAAACAACCACTCACCTGAGATCGATATGGATTTATTTACGACGTATCGCAATATGACGTATTGTTGCTCATGATGGCCAAGGAATGTGGAAATACGGCGCCTGCTTGTCTTACTGGAGTCAGAATTGCCGATTGAAAGGAGAGTAATTCGTGGTCGGATGAGGAAGCGGACGTGTCCAAAGGCGTTATCCATGTGACCAAGGGACCTTGCGAGTGTGATGGACAGGGTTCGTCGCCTATCATCGGTACGCCAGACGAGGCGAGTGGCAAATCTATTGTGTCCTCGTCGCCTGCAGAGAACGGCGGAGCGTCGTCTCAAAGATCGCGTGGTTCCCTCCTGGACCGTCTCGCAGCAAGCCCCGCCGGTCTACGTTGGTTTCTTTTCCCGACGGTCCCTCACAAGGTCCTGCTTCTGTACTTGCAGTCACGGCGAACACGCCACGCCACGTCTGCGCCAACACGATCCAGGTCTTGCTGGAAGACTTGACCAAGATTCATGACGAACGGCAGGCGGCGACGCGCAAGACTGGGACGCTTTTGTGAAGCAGCGCAGTCGTGTAAAGGTCGGTACCAAATTGGCGCTGCCCACAGCGACGACGACGACGACGACTGTCGGCGGCGCCGCGGTGTTCCTCGGGCTCGGAACGACAGACGAGGAGGAAGAGCTCGCGCATACAGAAGGCCCGATCGGCTTTTCCCAGCTCGGTCTCTCCTAGAACCGTGACGAACGGACCCAATTCAAGCTAATTCGTGGGAACATTCCCCTCGTGTACCACTCCAAACTTTGGCTCGAATGCAGCGGGGGACTCGAGATGCTCGAGCTGGGTTTGTTTGGGGATCTGTTGGTTCAGGCCGGCGAGGATGTTGGTCATGCGTTGGTGCGGAACGAGATTGAAAAGGACGTTGGGCGGACGATGCCGTTGAATATTTTCTTTGGGGGAGATGGCGCGGGGGTGGTCAAGCTTCGTCGGGTGTTGACAGCGTACAGTCGGTAAGCTGCGTCGTCTTGTTCGTCGTCGTCGTTTTTCCCTGCTCACGCTCACCGCACAATCCCCCCATTGACACAGGCGGAACCCAGCCGTGGGGTACTGTCAGGGCATGAACCTCGTCACCTCGACGCTCCTCCTGGTCCACGCCGACGAAGAAGAGGTATTCTGGGTCCTCTCGGCCATCATCGAGCACATCCTGCCTGGGAGCTGCCAATGCGACGCTTGATGGTCCGATTTTTGCACAGGGCAGCTCCAACAGCTCCAACAGCCAGTAACAGGGCCTTCTATTTCGGCTGCACAACCACCTGATAGTTCTCCAGACACCAACGCTGCACGTGTCCCATCCCTGGACACCAATGATTTCGACATGGCCACGAAATTATGACGTCGCCTGTTGGCGGCGCCGCAGTGCTTCTCGCGCTCGGAACAACGGATGAGCAGGGAGAGCTGCTGCCCAAGTTGCACACGCATCTCGTCATCGAGGTGGGTCTCTTCCGTTCCATACCGGATGTGATATGGTCATGCGGACGGGCTTACAGATGCACTGCACGTACACCATATACATGATAATTTACCAGAAGTAGGGTACGAGTTTCGCAGGCACCTTGCGCATGTACGCGCGATACTCCTCCCTGATCGCATCACTCGTTGAATTACTTCCTCCTGTTCACACCAAGGTTCGCCCGGGTCAGCACACCTCACACGCATTCAGCAAAGATTGCAAGTACCTCGATGTTAATCTGATGGCGAATAGGCCCGCAGCAGCGACGAGCGCAAACAGGGTGCATAGGACCAGAATACGGACTGCTAGGCTACATAATACATTGTGTCAGTCGAAACATCGTCCCAGAGAAGTAAGAAAACAGTAGACATATGAGTAAAGTAAAGTGGATGTCGAACCCAAACGTACGGACCCGTGTGGACGACCCTCTGTCGCTCGCGACGCTAAATTCCCCGGTCAAAGTGTCATCAGAAGACTATAGAGCGCCTACGTACCCCGAGGGGATCCTAATCCTAACATGTGCAAACACAAGATTACTCCAAGTTGAGTCAGGAGTCCCAAACCCCCAGTCTCCTTTGTAGTGTCACCTAGGATCCTCAGAGGACCAGCGCCTCACGAGCACCGTATGTCGTCAAGTAATTCTCCTGACGTTAATCTCTATGTTCACTCCCAGCATCATGTCTGGTTGGTAGATACTACGACCCACGACTCGGAGGAAAACGTGTACAACCTACTTCGACCTCATCTATGCCAACAAACGTCATCACGGCAAGTATGGACATGGTCTACATCAATAAACAGGTTACTAGGCACAGGCTTCCCAAATCCCACATCCATGCTCAATTGAAAAAAAAAACCCTATTCTTCGCCTTCCAATCGAAATCCTCGAAGCCATATTCATCCTTTGCGCTCGCATCTGTTGTCGCGAGTTCAGCGGCTCTCGCACAGTACCTAGTTGGGTCAACGTTTCGTATGTTTGCCATGATTGGCGCAATGTTGCTCTGAATTGTTCGAGGCTTTGGGGCTATCTCTTTGTGGTTTCACCGCGCTGGACGGAGGAGCTATTGGCCAGATCGAAGCAAGCACCATTGAAGTTGTTTGTGTATCCAGATCCTCAGGACAATGCATCCTTAGCTCAGGGCTTCCTGAAGCAAGCGATGAAGCATGTAGAATGCATCCAAGAACTCGAGCTTGACGATCTGTTCGACGGCAGTGAAGACATTTTATTTCCTGAGCTTTCCTCGTGCACTCCTCTCCTGGAAAACCTGACGATAACTGCAAACACCAGTTCGTCTTACAGGTCCTCAATACTCTTCGGTGGGGACACTCCATCCCTCCGTACCCTTGGGCTTAAATGTTGTCCCGTGCCATGGTATCTATTCAATCTGAGCAGTTTAACAACTCTCAGTCTCGACAACATCCCTCCTGGTTTGGAGCCAAGCATGGCAGACTTCCTTGCCATGTTGAGTCGCATGCCAAACCTTACACATCTATATCTTCATCATGCCATTGAAAGTGCCACGGATTTTGTCACTAGTGCAACATTCCATATGTTCCAGAAAATCAATTTACTTCATCTTTCTTTCGTTTTGATCATTGCTCCACCCTCAACAGTCTTCGCATTCCTGTCCTGCACAAATATTCCGTCAGCAACACACCTCATGCTAGAATGTTCACACCCATGTGATCTCTCCCCTGATGATTACACCCTGCTGTCTTCAATTCTCCAGCAAAGAATCACTGGATTCGAAAACCTGGCGCTTTCTTGTCCGCGGATTCGTTCATTAGCCATCACGCTTGGTGATGGTGACACGCAGTATCCGATCCTCGTTGCAAGTGTATCGGAACGTGCTCCGTTCCCCGATTTCATCATCATCAGCAACAAGTTGCACATGAGCCATCGTGTGTTAGATGATCCTTTCCATATCGAGCTCTTGGACCCACCAACAATTGACAATGATGTCCTATGCAACATCTTGTCCTCCATGGCACCTTTGACAAATATTCAAAGTGTTAACATCACTGGACCCCCGTTCTCATCGGCCATTTGGAAGAGGATACTGGGACACCTTCCGAGTCTACGGCACCTCAAATTGAGTTATGGGTACATGCCAGACATAGCGCCTGTACTATCCGTCACCCCCTATTGTAATGGCACCAAGAAGCGGGGTAGGCACGTTGGTCAAACTCTGGAATCAGTGCTTGCACCTGCACTGGTGGAGTTGGAGTTGAATAATATCTCGCTGTCAGTGGCACGACGGATAGGCCGCCACTGCAAGATGGATCTACCTGCTGGGGATGTAGAATTTCTTTATAATGCTCTTCGCAGCCGCAGAGAACATCCAGGCCAACTCACCATGCAAATGTGTGTTCTAATTTTGGAGCACGGTCATCAATCAAAGTTATTCGAGAGTATTGAAAGATGGGAGGGTGGTCGCATCCATAGAGTACCTGGCAAGTGAGTTAGACCCAGCGTTCAACTGTCTACTAGTTTTGCATTAACCAAGCTGCTCAGCAATTCATTGATAGAGATGCACCCTTCTTTTTTTTCGAACAAATGTTTGTATTGATAAAGATTCACTGATTTATGCATTCGGATTTGGGTTCATTTACCTATGTGCGCATGAGACGATAACGCGTGGGTTTCCGTACGAGACTTGAAGCTTGAATTATAATGTGCGCGCATCCTGTGCCGAAATGAGCGCGAGCACACTTTAACTCCCTCACCGTCATGATCAGTGTTCCCTCCGCTACAACGTGGGATTCACCTACTGCTACCAAACATGCACTTTTGATCCATGGACTGACATCATCCTCGCATACTTGGCATCGTGTTGCGTCCCTTCTGGCTGCTCAAGGTATGGCTCGATCGCGGTGTCGAGACTCGACGCTTAAAGTTATTAGGGTACTTGGTTACCGCTCCCAACCTCGTTGGGCATGGGTCTCGCGTGTCGACCGACTACCACTTCAGTTCGATCGCACGAGATCTCCGACCATATCTCGAGGCAAGGACCTATTCCCTTGTGATTGGTCATTCTTTGGGTGCATCGACAGTTCTGAGCCTCTTTCCACATCTTCCTGCGTCACACCCGACTGCGATCGTGCTCGTCGATCCTCCTATGCAGCAATCCTCGGAGAAGCTCGATTTCCTCGACGACATGTTTACCAGCTCCTGCATCAACATAAAACCAGCAGCAGCTCACGCGGCCGAACATCCCCTGTGGACGCACGAAGATAACTTCTATAGGGAGCTTGGAACGCGTCTGTGCTCCATCGATGCTGTACACGGCATGTTACGCGTAAGGCGCCACTAGTGCTTATGCTTGGTGCTGATTTGAATTGGTTGTACTGAGACTCCTGACAGCAAAATCGACCTTGGGATTTTTTCGATTACTTTGACGTGGTACCGGAAAAGTGGAAGGTGACGGTCATAGCTGCAGATCCCGCGGTCGACACAGCTTGCCCCATAGAAGGTATTTATCCTTACCCACACATTCGAGCCGTCATAGTTCCGGGCGCAGGACACTGGATACAGTACGAGTTTCCCGAGGTCATAGTCGAAGAAGCATTGAAGAGGGTTGCTGAATTGGACGTCGACTAATGCTATTTGATGACTGTTTGACAAGGTTCACGTAGACCATGGATTTGATGTGCGTCATTTTGGACGGGCAAATATTATCTGGAATGGTTGCAATTAGATCTTATTGTACAGCAGATGGGAACAGACGATCAGTTCTTTTCTGCATCGCAATCAACTCGTGCGCGCTTTTTGCTAGGCCTGGAGTACATCCTGTGTGTGACAACAACATCACCTGATCGCCAAGAGATTAAGAACCAGGTCCCTGACATAGGTAGGTGATAAAGATTAGAATTTGGACAAAAGTTCCTCGCAATCCCTCATGTTGGTGCCAAGACACACGTGACGGGGCTGAGACGCTGCAGGCCAGCACACGGCATCCATCGAGATAGGTCAAAGCTACACTGGTGACCGTTTCTCACCTAAGCTACTACTACCAACTTGCGAAGGATCACACTAGTAACAGCGAGCCACGCGCGTAGACTGGATCAATTGGCTTTGGAACAAGGGTGAAGGTGGTTTCAGGAAGTGAATGATATCGGATTCGGCTCAACCGCTGAACATGTTTGTGGTGACAAATAAAGTCCTGCCAGTGGGCCGTGCGTACGATGACTCAGTTGCGGTGCGATCGCTACAGCTCACATGTATGACACAGGGAGGAAATACGATAAGAAATCGTCGTCGACACCCGGCGGCGGCGCAGAGCAAAAGTGCGGCTACAAGGGACTTAGTATGGCGTGCCAACGTGCCGAGCAAGTGTACAATGTCTTGAACCTCTTCCGTAAACATACTCATTCTAGTATCAGTTCTCATTTCTTCCCAACGTCTCCTTCCACTTGGATGGTTTCTAGTCTACTCTCGCTGAGCAATCTTGTACCTCCAAATCGCACGCCGTCAGACTAACACCCCGGGCCGACAGTCGGGGCACAAGTTGAAACGGCCACGTTCATGTTCAACTGGTGGTTATGAAACATCTACAGAACCCTCGGTACTTTAATCCCAAGTCTTCACAAGCGCAACGAACGTGCTTTAGCTTTCTCAGCTGACCATAAAGTATTTCAGTTCTGTATTTTTACTTCCATTTAACGCCAGGCTTCTCTCCAACCGCGACGTCTTCACTCTACACAATCATGACAGGTGTTCCCTCCGCTACGACCTGGGGATCACCCACTGCTACCAAGCATGCACTGCTTATCCATGGATTAACATCGTCCTCGCACACATGGCACCGTGTTGCGTCCTCTCTGGCTGCTCAAGGTACGACCCGGTCGCTATGTAGGTATACGGCCTCCAAGAACACTCACCGTTATCAGGCTACTTCGTTACAGCTCCCAACCTCGTCGGACATGTGTCCAGAGTGGCAACCGACTACCGCCTCAGCGCCATCGCGGAAGATCTCCGTCCATATCTCGAAGCAAGGAATTATTCCTTGATCATGGGTCATTCCTTGGGTGCCTTGGTGGCCTTGGCCCTCTCTGCCCATCTTCCTCCTGAATACCCGACAGCAGTCATCCTTGTCGACCCACCTTTGCAGATCACACCAGAGATGATTGCTGTTCATGAAACGGTCATATCAGAGCCCTGCGCCAACCCCAAGCAAGCGGATGCCTATTCGGTTGAGAATTCTTTGTGGGGGCGCGAAGACTGCATCTTTCGGAAGCTCGCAACACGTCTGTGTCCCGTCGAGACAGTGCACAGCATATTTGAGGTAGGGTAGTTTGTCGTCAGAATGGCTGGTATGCTGATTTAACATTTTCCACAGCAAAACCAGCCGTGGAACTTTGTCGACTATCTCGATACGGCGTCAAAAAAGTGGAAAGTGACAGCGTTGGTGGCAGTCCCCGCCATTTGTTTGCTCTGTCCTGTCGAAGTGTTTCATCCTTATCTGAATGTTCGGTCTGTCATCGTGCCCGGGGCTGGGCATAGCATCCACTGTGAATTTCCTGACGCCGTCGTTGAAGAGGCACTGAAGACGGTAACCGAGTCGGAAATAGCTTGACATAAATATTGTTCGATGACTTGTAAGGCTTGTACAAACCAGAGTTCCCCATGTAAATCAACGTAAATCATTTGATCTCAACGGATATCGGTTATTCAAGACTAAGGGCGATCCGTCATTTGAATCACCGGAAATTGACCACTACGTCTCCCGATCCAAGAGGTTTTCGACAGGAGACACGTATGTCGTCCAGGAAGCATTCTATTGTAAGGACTTCAGGATGACCAGTCACTGAAGTGCTGACAACTGGATATGAAACATCCTCCTAGTAATGACATGGGCGACATGCGCCGAACGCGTGTTCGACTATGAATACGTCTAGGCCGCTTTCCCTTTGTCTTCACCTCTTCACATATGACGTAGCAATTATTTGTTCTCTCTTGCCTCTGTCTGTGACATGTATTTGAAGCTACTGTTCTCGAACGGAATATCATAGATTTCTACCACGTCATCTTCTCCGAAACCTTGCCTCTTCCTTCCCTATCAAGCTGTCCCCCAGAGCTCGCTCGTGGGTTTATCGAGGCTCAGCGCTCAGCGCTAGCAGCCCCTTCCCACACTAGGAACGGATGGAGGTAAGGGATGAAGGATATAATGCTTGCTAGCCTTTGTGCCCTACCATCATCTCCTCACCATACTGACGTGCGCATAAGCATGATCGACGATCCCAGTCACGACCATCCATGCGGTCGCTGTCCCGATCATCGACGTGGCGTCCATAGCTGAAAACGGTACAACCCACGAGCCGCCGTTGACGGTCCAAGACTGATGTTCTGTCACAGAGTACGAGCAGTGTCCTGAAGCGTACCAACTTCTTGGCGACGTTGCAATGGAATTGTTGAACTCTAAGATATGAAATTTCACTTGGCTGCCATGGGTACGGGGATCACTAGATCACTCCGGTGCTTGTATATTGTAACTTGTAACGATGTAAGACAGAAAAGAAGTCAGGGTTAATTCCCCCGGATACCATGTGATCTTTTCAGCTGTAATCTCACTGTGCATCGTTGATTGTAAAATCTTACCAGCAGGATGTGATATCAAAACATAGGCATGTCGAAGGATGTAGAATAGAGGCTAACGAGCAAGCAAGTGTGGTCTTGCGTCCCAAAAATCGTCGCCAATGATATCGCAGTGCATCACTTCTATCGTCGTCTTTGACTTGTCGCGTTGACTTGCCTTGGACGGGATCCGGGCAATCTCGCTCGTTTTTGGTTTTATAGGTTTGGGTAAGTCGTCAGTATCATGCGCGTCCTCGGGTTCGCTGACCTGAGAGGCATCAAATCACTTCAAATCAAGAAGCCACTGTTTGCACGATCTCACCTCTTCACGAACAACCACACTTCCTTTCCGAAATCGTGTCGGGAGATCGTTATAATTGATCTTGAATCGCTGAAACAGCATCTCGTGCTTTTGTGCGGAGACGGTGCCCTAAAGTCGAGTCAGCCAGGCCTCCATTTGCATAGCCGGTGGACGTCACTCTCAGAGTGGCATGCGCCTCGGTGGTCGTCTGACCGCCCTGCTGAACGAGAGCCCAGAATACAGTGTTGTAGAGGTTATTTATGTGTGCTAAGATGCTGACGCGCAGCTCTGCTCAGAACCGACGATCGCGGGGATAAAGTGGGAAACATACTGTCGGCCTGCCTCCATGCAAAATAATCACGGATCGCATGCTCGTCAGGATACAAGACGATCCGGCCGTCAAAAGATGGCGGATAACGCAACGGCGTATCCGGAAAATATCGGGGCCAGTGGAATACGTAACAAGATGTGAAATAAGACGTGAGTGTGGATAATATTTTGGCGTTGCGGCGATTATAGAGATTGGTGGATTTTCGGAGGAGAAAACTGGTTGGATGGGGGCGATCAGGATCGGATACATTTGGAGGATGGCAGTGTACTTGCCTAAACTCGTCAGATTCACCAAATGCGAGGACTATATCTTTAAACTCGGACATGAGGTCCTTTGCGGCGTGGTCCATGAGTTGCAGAGCACGCTCGTCGTTTGGTTTCGTGAACGCATGCTCCTCGGAAAATCTGGACAGCGCGATAAGCTCGTGCGACTCGTTTTGGCTGCTCACCTACCGATGAAACGAGTGTCCGTCTATGCGACAGACCAAGAAACAGCCCGGGAGGAGCGGGTCTGGGAGCTCAAAGTTGCGTACATAGGCGTACTTTGAGTTGGCCATGGGAGTCAGAGAGATGAACCGAAAAAGGCAATGACGGTGACTCTTCACATTGCTCACTTGTGACTGTGAGCACAGCACGTCGACCGTTCTCTCTCGTACAGCGACCTCGACATGAGCAGCCTCACAACCATATCCCCACCCAACTCGCCCTACTCCTCCTACTTTAGACGTCGCACTATCGGTCGTGCTGCCTCGCCCCCTACATGGGCTTGCTATGAGCAGATCCCCTACTCCGACGACGACGACGACGACGACTACTCCGACAGCCAGTCGGAAGATGACTCCTGTTCAGAGGACGGGGAGGACTACCATCCCCCCCATGACCACTCCCTCGACCACCCTACTGCCGTAACCCCATCCGACTCTCGGGACGACACCCACGTCCAGAACATGGAGATCGATGGAGCCGATCACCACACAGACACCCCTTCCTCCACTGCAGATGGCGAGAAGAACCCCGCCCAGTTCAGAAAAGACATCAAAGGAAAACAGCGCGCAGTGGATCCGGAGGCAGAAGCACCCAAGAAGCATCATCGCAAGCGTGACCGTCGCCCGACGCACACGCTCCGTCCCATCTTGACCATCCAAAAGAGTCAGGGATTTGTGTGGAATCAGGTTCGTTTTCGCTGGTCTTGTTGTCTTGTTGGAGACTATGGCGCTAATCAGCGTGCTCCTTTTTTAAATATAGGACCTCTTCGTCCCCCCTTATATCAAGGATCGATGTGAGCCCGGCTCTTTCCTGTCGTGGTTGATTGATTTGGACTGAATGGTTTTCCGCAGATGTTGCATCCACCTCTCCTCCTGGCTCTAGAAGTTTCATCTCCAACTCTTGGTCCTCCACTACGTCTTCCATGACAGATTATGAAGTCGAGGTAGTAGAAATCCGAATACGGGATGGTGAACTTTATGACATTATCCCCTAAATCACACCCCCTCCTTCCACTCACCAAGCATTCCACGTCGTCCTATGACTGGCTGTCTCCGACACAATATGAAGCCCGTTAATGATCCAAGTGTGGACCTCGCTTGGAATATATACATACAGAAGCTTTCCTTGTTATATTTTTTTCTTTCTACGTCGTTGAACTCACGCTTTCTACTTGCCATCCTTCGTTACTTTTCTCTATTCAACCCCCATCCCTATTCTTCCACTCGTCATTATAGTATATACATACAAACTCGGGAACTCCGTCTACGACACGTATTCAGAACTGAGTGCTACAAAGATTCAGACTAGCTATTAGAAAACAGCGCGTATGTATACTAAAGAAATGTGCCGTACCCTAACCCTATTTATGTGATTATACAAACTCACTCGCCACTCGTACTCAATCCCCAGCAATGGTCGCCATCAGCGCGTCGTCCACCTCCTTCTGCCTCGCCATTTCCTTGAGCTTTTCTTGCTCCTGTTCGCGAACGATGTCGTTGTCTCTCGTTACACGATAGGTCGGCTTCATGTATGGCTTGTACTCGAGGTGACGCTTGACGTAGAAGCACATGTATGCGTTCGAGTTGAGGCACGCACCCAAGGTGGAGAGGATCACCCTGCAGTGAACGTGTCGAAAAAGGATGGGGGAACGCATCGTGTCAATGTCAGTCGTTCCGTCAACGCGTCATCCACCAACCAAACACGCACTTGTCGTCGTCGAAGCGATACCACTGCATACGTACACGTCAGCAAGGGAACTATCTTGGCGAGAAAGAGAGAGAAAAGAAGAACCGCCTACCTCGTCCCGAAACCGCGCAAAATTGGTATAATGTCCATTGTCCATCTGACCTTCATGGTTGATCACCGCAAACAGGTCATACTCGTACATCGCCTGCGGTCCTGGGTACCTATATATGTGCACGTAAGTACATGAAACGACGCTCAATAGACACCTACGTCGATCCGTCGCTATCTTTGTTCGACTGGTTCATCACGAGCGTCGTGTATGGTGCCATGTTAAGCGATGCCGGGAACCGGACTGGCGTGTCGATCTTCTGCGAGACCCCTTTGGAGGTCGTCTTGTGCTCAAAGCGCTGTACGGCCGTTCGCGTTGAAAACCTCAAAAAGAGACGCCATCAAACGAGGAAACACACCTTGAATTGAAAGCTGAGCACAGGCGGTAACTTGCGTATGCTCAGACGCTTTACCGCTTCGTGCGCTTTCGTGCATTTACTACAGCTATACTCTTTGGCGGGGAGCTTTTCGGGCTTGGTAAATCTAACAGACCGAACGGGATGAGCACATCTCCCCAACGCGTGACATCGATCGACGCACCTCCTCAAACAGCCTGCCAATGTATTATCGCTTCCACCTCCTTCCCCTCCCTTGGGTCTCAGTTCCAAACTGACATCCAACATGGGATCGACGGTACTCGTCGTGTTCCCACACCGCTCACACGTCACATCGCTTTGCAATTGTCCTGCAAACGTCTGATGAATGACACAGTTACATGAGATATTCGTCGATCCGCGACACGTCATATGAATCTGGTTAAGCGCGGTAATGAAAAACTCGTGGGCGTCCTGTTGCGAATAACCTGACATTTCTGCCGAGACTTTCCATGTCGTGGCGAGGAATGATGTAGGCCCGAATGGCGTCTGAATCGAAGAGTATACCTGTATACCAAATTAGCAAAGATACGTGGCGGGTCAGATCCCAGATCCTGTTTCGCACGATAGGGTTTTCGGAAGGGCCAGGGACAGACTCGAGTCGTTATAAATGGGCCACTTACTTCCGAAAACAGGTTGTCCATCTCACAACACGTACAGTCTGTATGCTTGCACAGCCGCGTATTGTGCCTATCGCTGAGAAAATAATTTCGTAATAGTGGATTGTAAATGAAACATTGGAGGATGACGTTGAGGAAACATGTTTGTCCGAGGTTGAGGAGACCACGACGACCTCGAGTCGGGCTGAGCGGTCGGGTACAAGGCAAGTGCAAAGGCGCTTACCTTGGCAAGGGAGGACAGTCACCTCTTTGAGCATGGCCGACTCGCTCTCGTCGGGCGTCCAAGGTTGATAGGGTTCTCTTATCCGTTTTACCACTATGGGCGAAACGACTCATCACCGACCGAGGAGATTGTCAGAGAGCTGCCATCGCACCTTGGAACCGGGTCAATTGTTCCTCGATCAAAATGACGGTCGATAAATACGTCGAGTCGATAGTGGCATCATATACGAAATCGTCGCAATCTGCGCAAAACACCGAACCAGATCGGGTGTCGACGCCTAGAATAGGGAATTGGAGAATGTGGCGAGATGGACGTGAGCGGTGGTGGCGAGATCGTGCTCGGGGATGAGATGGACGCACAAAAAGAATGGGCAGTTTCGTGGAGGTGGTTGAGGACGTGTCCGCTCTGCCAGCAGCCTGCAAAGGAACAGGATAGACAGACGAATGGACGCGACAAGGTTGCGTTGCAAGTATCACAAGTGGGCGCCGAGACCTGAGGGCACAGGTCAACGACGTGTATTTGCGAGGTACTTGTACAGGGCGTGGCAAAGGAGCCAACTGGAACGAAGTGGTAGGGACTGAGACGCACCTTTCGCCGCTTTGCGGGGGGAGAGGTATCCTGGATTCTACGTGCATGCCATGCAGCGACGGTCTTGTACTTGTTCAGCACATCGACTCCTACGCGTGGGTCTGCGAGCGTGGCGGCGATGTGGGAGCAACACATCGTCTCGCCTGGCTCGGTCGGGTCAGACGTTGCAGGCAGAGGGATATCAAACGTCGCGTCCGTGGCCAAACCGGGTTCGTCACCAAACAAGGTTGGTTGTGTCGTATCGGAAGACGTCGACATGGCGTTGGATACGCGCCAGGCTTGAGACTGGAGCGCTTAATGGAGAGCGAGTGGAGCGTGATACCAAGGGCGTGGTGGTCCAGGATGACTTGCCTTATTTGGCTCACGGCAACGACGGACCCGAGCCAGTGCGACTCACAACATGGCGCTTGCGTTGTTTGCATGGCTCACAGTGCTCCATGGTCCATTCTGTGCAAGAAGCCATCGACAAGGCTCGACTTTGAACTTGGAGGCACCAAAATCTCTCCATATCGTTGAACAGTGCGTTTTTTGCCAGGCATTCACGAGTAATCGCGGTGCCTTTGACATCGTATGGGAGGTAAGACGTATCGCCTCTCGACTAGTTGAATGGATTCAAACGCTCGTCAGGATGCAGACTTTTTGGCATTCCGTGATCATCAGCCTGCGTGCCTTCATCATATCCAGTTGATACCAAAGTTCCATATCAGTGAGCCTCGATGTGGGCGGGTCCCGCGTGATTCACTGATATTTTTTCCGATAGGTAGCGTAAGGAGTCTGACCAGCCGAGATGTTGATATGAGTATGACCCTACTCATGCTCTTTATGCCTGTCACTCAAGCCGGGCTCTAGTAAGGCGCATGGAGAGCATAGGGAACGATATCCTAGACAAATTTAAAGTACCTCAAACACACCGCAAGTGAACACCTTTTTCATGTCCCCTCATTGTCAAAACTTAATCTCGTTTTTTCAAGGATGGGGTTTCACATACCTCCCTTCAATAGCGTGCAACATCTGCATTTACATGTGCAGGCACTGCCTTATACCTCATTCGTAGAACAATTCAAGTACCCGGTCGCGAGAGGCTTCGGAGTGCTCAACAAGGGATTTAGCTGGTTTGTTGAAGTGGCTCAGACCATCCGGATCTTAGAAAAGGGCTCAACCGTTGGAGTCCTTCCTTGTTAATACTGATGTACGTATGTACAAGGACACCGCATTCCGACGTGGATCCATCTTCCGAGTGGCGGTGACAGGAGTCCTAGTACGGTGCCCAGAGTCCTGTAGTTCAAGTCAGAACGACCAGTTTCCTGGAATCCTGACTAGCGTTTCTGATATCTCGTTTCTGAAGGCCTGCTCCAACGGATAGACAGGTGACTTTCGTTCTGATTTCGATGTCGAAATGTCGCTGACTTGGAAAACATGTTTGGTTGACTTGTCCCCAAGTGACTGCACGAACTCTATGCTCCACACAGATATTTTGATCTTTGATCCGACATTATTAATGAGGAGGTTACCTATTTTATGCGACCCCCCGCGGGTTCATCGTTCTTGCGGAAAGGAACCGGTGGCCGCAGTCAAACATACTTCGGGACAAGGTTACTCACAAGGGGACTAGATGCCGAGGTAATTGTGCGGTCTCGATGAGCGATACTCGAGGGCATACCGTGGGCTAATGGTCCCCTCGCTCCCTCTCCCTCTCCCTCTCCCTCTCCCTCTCCCTCTCCCCCCTTTTTTTCCGGCTGTAACGGACGTTGATGTAACACAGGTCTGCTCTTGTGGAAAGTAACACCCGAAAGCCTTTCTCGTCGTGTAGGAAACAAGTGGCTGCTGTTTTTAAGAGAAGTCTTCTACTAACGATATGACATCTTCACCCCATCTAATAATACTCGAACTGAAAGGCTGATGTTCTACGAAATCGAAGGGGATCTCGACCTTCACGATTACGATTCTAGCGCCGCAGCGGAGGATCATCTTGCGACTTCTGCACCAGCCTCTCTCGCAACTCTCCCGCGCTTGTATCCCTCGAATTGCTGGATCAGTGCTTCCCCTCGATGCACATCAGAAATTTTGTAAGACTGCGTCCCCGAAACATGAGAATCCGCTGTCGTGTGACCGACTTACTCCAGTCATGTTATCACTCTATTGGATCCATATATATCATTCTAATTTTGTTAACGGGACCAAGGACGTCCGATACTAACCAAGTCAAGGGACGCCACATGGCCTTTCGAAAATCCCCGTTTCGAATGGTTGTCTACCTTCAAAGAACCGCCCGCAGTCATGTATTGCAGAGTTACGCTAACTTCCTTGCTTGCATTTGGCCAAGAGTACATCGTACTCACACACACCGCCGATGGTATGTTCCAGCCCTTATCTGCCTTTGACGGGGAACGGGAGACCGGGCAGGGCAAAGTCGAAAACACGACTGCGCCACCCTGCGCCACCTGGCTGCCAAGGTGGAAGGTTTGTTGCTCCAATGCGTCTAATGCTGACATTGTTGGGCAATAGGTGTACATGTGGTCCTCTCACGAGGATGCCACACACTCGTTAAAGACATTCTTCCAGATCTCTTTCTCGAGACGACCCGCTTCATGGATATGTGCCGTGGTTTGAGCTCCTTCCGGATTTCTGCTTTTTTTCCGGGTATGGAAGAATAGGACCATGGCATAAAGACTGACATCGAGGGGCCAGCCAGTTGTCATATGATTTGAAGCTCGAGGTCTGGATGAGAGCAAGGCTAGAATATAAAAAGGCGTCAATAATTCCCTCTACACCTCAAGCGAGTTCCCCGCTTCTCGATGACCTACATGACCAAGGGATTCTCTGCCCCTCTCATTACGCTTTTATTTGCAGCCATCGCCAGTTGTTCTCCGGTGAACGATGGTAATGGTACTGCGAATACTGCGGCTATGTCGAGTTTCACCGCAAGTTCCACCTCTGCTGCTGCGTCTGCGAGCCCGACAGTGCCCTATGCCAGCGACGGTCCAAACGGTGTCCTCTGGACCCAAGACAGCAATATCTTGCCGGAGCCTGAGCGAGGCAGTCTCGGTGGTTCCATCCTTGGTCCTCACAACATCCCTATAGAGTTGCAAAACCCGGACCTACTGGCACCTCCAACAACAGACAATGGCGATATGTAAGATAGTGG
>JBBPNA010000579.1:0-16337 GCA_038090555.1 Boletus subcaerulescens | reverse complement strand
CCCTAGAGTAGAGACATACAGGTACAAACAATACCTGAACACTATATAGAGGAGAGCTCACTCTGTATCGCTCTCCTCAGTTCTTATACTCTCTCTTATACAAGCATCTCCTCTTTGCTTCTATAAAACTCCTCCGCTCCTCCTCTATCCTCAGACCAAGTGAGTACTTCCCACTAGGCACATACCTTCCTCTTGTCACTTGCATTACGCTTGTGGTACCTACTGTCCTCACAGTAGAGACCAATGGAGTACTGTGCACTTCATTAGCAAGGAGTGATTTAAACATATGAAAGCATGAGAAAACCTTCAAAAACTTAGGAGACTCTTAAAACAAATCAAAAATCTGTCATTGTGGCTTCCACAACACCTCAAGCACTAATCTAAATAGTAGATCATGTATTTAAAGTGTTCTGGAAGCTGTATATACCATGTGCCTTGTGCAGTTTATTCACAAAACATCAAAATTGCGAAAATGTATTGAATGCAGTTACATTTCAATGGGATGCATGTATTCATCATTGTTGGCACCAAAGATACATTTTTGCAATTATGATGTCTTGTGGATGGAATTAAACTAGGCACATGATGTATACAGTTTTTAGAGTGCCTTAGATATATGATCTACCATTTAGAATGGTACTTGAAGTGCTGTGGAAGCCACAATGTCATGTTTTTTGATTTGATTTGTAAGTCTTCTAAGTTGTCGGAGATTTTCCCATGCTTTCACATGTTTAAATCGCTCACAACATGATCAGCCATGTTACTGGTGGTCTGTACTACAGATATGTTGTAGATATACAATGTATCTACAATAAATAATATGGAATATATGCCGGAAGCAGTAGAAAAAAACATGTTTTTGGTCACAACATATTGGACTGATTTATCTGCACGTCAGGTGAGGCATGGACTGGGCAGGCAGGCTGTGTATGTCAGGAGGACAAGGGCAGCCGCATCAGGGAATTTTAAATGCAACAATAATCCATTATAATTCCTGGCAGACATTATATTCCTACTAAATATCATTTATTTGTCTTTGTTTGGTGTATAGCTGTAATTGTTGATATAAACCATGGTATATAGTCATAGGCAGCAAGTCATAATACTTGAATTAGAAGAGATATTGAGTTTTTAAATCTCTGCCAGGGATTATAATGGATTATTGTTCCATTGAAAATTCCCTGATGTGGCGAGGGTGAATGAGGGCGGGCAGGCTGTGTGTGTTGGAGGGCGAGGATGGAGGACAAGGGTGCAAGAGGGCGGGCAGGGGTGGGTGGGGTGACAATGCACAGCAATCAGTGTGAGCTCTCGTAGAACAAGAGAGCATGGTGGTCACAGCACACCGTCCTCACGATGGTGGGGCATGTGTGTGTTGTGCAAGGTGGTGAGGCAAGGATTAGTGCATGTGCACTGTGCACATTGGATAAGGCAAGGGCAAATGACAGCACGTGAGCCGTGCACATCAGGAGGGTGGGATGGGCCGCACACATCAGGAGGGTGATGTAAGTGGTGCAGTGATGAGCAATGGTGAACGACTGGAGGGTGGGGGTGGGCTGTGCACATCGGGAAGGCAATGCAAGTGGTGGCGGTGGCGAGCAATGGCATCCATGCACGTCGGGCGAGGGGAGGGTGTGCAGGTGATTTGTAATGGTGAGCAAGGGTGAGCAGAAGCACAGTCAAGGCACCTATGAGGCCAAATGGGAGGTGCAGCATTATTTTGGGTGACGAGGCTCCCATGAGGCGTGGCTAAGAGACATATTACTACCTATAATGAAAACGGGTCCGTGAGACCATCGGAGTTTGGAAAAAGTGCTGCCTGAGGTGATATTGAGGGCCACCAATGAAGCCAAAAATGCCGACGAGGTGAAGGAAAAGATCATCAGAAGGTTTCTACGTGATGGTACAATCACAGCCACATTTGAATGGAAGGGAAAGGGATAGGTGATGTACTCACATCGCCAACATACCCGCTGACCTGCACGAAACCTATTATGTGCTGAGATCATGAGTTTAACTCTCCTAATAATCTAGCCTAATCAGCAGCTAGAAAATCCTAATACTCATAGGAAAGGTAGCTTACTATCTAGACTACCTACCCTCCAATTTTTACTCTATTTGCTTCACTCCTTAAAGAGATATCCACAAATCTGTAGTAATATACCCATATTACTATAGTATACTTAGCATGCTACTATTCTAATTACTTCTCAAATAGACAATTAGCCCCTAGTTAGATAATCTAATCCTGTACTACACAGCTTGATCTACACAGCCCACATATCACATGACCACTAGCCTGCTTAGGATGCTGCCCAAATTACCATCCAAGCACAGCAGTGAGTCTCATTTTCAGCAGAACATTCTAAATAGAATGTACAGCCATTAACCTGTGCAAGGTTTTTGTGACTCATAGCACAGCCCTGCCTGAGTCAACATGAGTCATACCTGAGTCATGCCAAGCCAGTCTTGCCCACAGCATTTCTAATCACATAATCTAACCATCCAATCATAATCTTTCCTGGCAAGCAAAAATGACTCAGTACATAGCCTCAAGCTGCTAAATGTAGAAACACAGCCACCTGTAGAAAATGTATATAAGGAGAGGAATTTTGTCAGTAAGAAAAAAAAAGGAGAGATATAGATAAGAATCTCATAGCATCTCATAGAGCCCTAGAGCTCTAATCTCTTATATACTTGGTAGCTAGTACTCAGCAGAAAACACTACCAAAAGAGGAAGCTAACACAGCTACTCTTACATAAGCTCTTACTAAGTGGGCAAACATACTGCCAACTGTAACCTAAGCAAATCTAGTTTAGGAATACTTAGTACTTGCTGCACCCATCTCAGAGAGATCTTGCTGACACATATTCCACTCCAGTTTCCCAATAAAGTCGGTTACAAATAACCCATATTGTATGAGAACTGAGTGATCCCCTTTAAGAAACATTCCTATACCTTACCACTAGACATAGTTATCACAGATTCCCAGGAATCTAGCTACTCGTCATATAAGCACATAAACACAGTATTGCCTATAACTTTGTAAACACAATCAAACAACTCATACTAGCAACTCAATATATTACTATATGAGGTAGTCTATTCACACCCTGAACAGCTATACCATTAACTTTAGAACTCTTACACATTCTTCAGTACAAATTCTGTATGCATCTTAGTTAGTAACACTAGCAACTCTTTAGTCAGTAACACTAGGAATAGTCTACAAATTCCTTCTTTTACTTAGGATCTATATTAGCTAGGAACGAAGCCAACCCTTTTACCTTTGACTACCATCAGGAAAGAAAGAACAACCAGGGATCCAATTAGTTAAGTTTCTCACTCACTCAGTAATTTATTTCTCTTTAGTATCTTCTGTTTGATCTGGTAGATAGAGTTGTCCTATCACCAGCTTATAACTAGATTGGGCCTGGAGGATTGATTGCATAGGATTTTACCCTAGCAAATCTAGCACTCTATATCCTGTAAGAACGACAACGGGTGCGTAGGTTTTGTTGTAATCAACGCTGTATTGCTGTGTAAACCCACGTGCCACAAGTCACACTTTGTATTTGTCTATTTCTCCTGCTGCATTCTTCTTGATCTTAAAGACCCATTTGCAGCTTACGATGTTCATGTTCTTGGGACACTTGACTACATTCCAGGTGTGTGCGTTGTTCAGGCTTTTTAGGTCAGCCTTAATTACTTCCTCCCATTTAGGCCAGTCTGGGTGCAGTTTTGCTTCATCAATCATTGTGGGTTTGAGGCCCTCCACATTCGCACTTCCAGCCAATAGCACAAACACTGCTTCTGAGTCATCAAGCCAGGCTGCAGAAGGGTGGTCCTCCTTGTCTCCACTTCCTGTTTCTGCCATTTCCGTGCTTTCCACACCCAAGACACCTTTTGGCAAGAGCGTGCTTCCTTTCCGTCCATTGTGAGTCCCTTGTCCGTCCCACAACATTTTCAGGTATAATGATTCAGTACGCAGACGACTCAACTGTTGTAATGTACCATCTGGCGGTTTCACTACTTCAGGTTTGGGTGGTAACAGAGGTTTTGATGGTGGTGGGATTATGGATGGGACAATTACCATCTGAGTAGGGGCAACAGATGCAGGTGTGTTCACTACACTGTTATTCATCTTAGAAGAGTCACTGATGGTGATGGACACCATTCTCTCAGTCTTCTGGAATGTAATGTTGTGCTCAACAACAATGATGCACTTATCGGGAAGATAGATATGGTGTGCTGTGGATTCAGCATCGTATCCGACCCAGTGTCCCTCATGGGCATGGTTGTCTAGTTTCGATCCTGATCAATTGAGAATCCAGCATTTGGCTCTCCAGATGGGTAAGTCTCCAAGATGCGGTTTTTTCCTGTATAACATTTCATATGGTGTCTTCCCATCGAGCACTTGTGTTGCTGACCTGTTCTTTATCCAGACGATATGCAGTAGTGCCTCTCCCCATAGGTTTTTAGGTAATCCGCTCGCATGTAGCACAGTGCGTACACGTTCGACTAGGGTGCGGTTTAACCGTTTGGCTACTCTGTTGTGTTCAGGCATGTTGTGAGTGGTGAGTTTCCTCTCTCTCCCTTTTGTCTGTAAATGACAAGTGAACTCATCGGACAGGTATTCTCCTCCATGATCAGAGCGCAGATGTCTGATAGACATTCCATGCTGAGTCTGCAACTAAGACTCAAAACTCTCGTAAGCCTTGAACATTTCGGATTTCGTGGCCATCAGGTTAACATGTGTGTAGCAAGTGAAGTCATCCATGAATGAGCTGTAATAAGCTCTCTTGCTGGGTGTCAAGATGGGAGATGGGCTGCAGACATCAGTGTGTATTTCGTCGCCTATCTTCTCACATTGGTTTGGTTCACGAGTGGTCCCAATAGGTTTTTGTGCTGCTTTTCCATATTCACAGGAAGCGCACTGTCCCATGGAGGAACCTGCATGTAGTTTAACGCCAGTTATCATCTCCTTGGACACCATCTTGCAAATCGTTGCCACTTCAATGTGAGACAAACAGGCATGTAGATCTTCTAGCGTAAGCTCTTTCTCACTGCTGGCAGTTGCTGCCATTGAGTCTGAATAGTTGTTCTGGGTTCCATATAGGCCATTTGTGACTTCGACCTGTCCCAAGAGCTTCTGCTGAGGATCGAAAATCTGACAAGATCCTCCATTAAAGATTGCTTTACAGCCCACCTCTGTCAGGCGACTGATTGACATTAGAGTTACTTGCATCACTGGTGCGTATAACACGTCCCTCAGGATGATACGTGATCGAGAATCCCCATTTGGTAGAAATATGGGTAGGTCTCCTTTTCCAACAGTGTCGAAGGTTCCATTGCCAGCTCCCCTGATGGGTCTAGCTGGTATTGACATGAAGTTAAGGAACCACGCTCGACATGGTGACAAATGCTGCGAAGCACCACTGTTGTAAAGTTTGGGGGCATTCCCGCTATCATCTCGAGCCATAAAGAAATAGGTGTCGTTGAATGGTTCCGCGTGGTCAGGTATCACCAGCCATGCACAGTTGGGTTGACTTTCCATTGTGTGCATACATGCATGGGCTGATTTCCCTTTGTCCTTATCATCTTTAGATTTCTTGCCATGCGATTTCTGTTGAAATCTGGGTATTTGCTTTCTGTTCTCCTATTCCATAACCCAGATTCTAGACCTGATTACATCAATGGTCCAGACCTTCGGACAATAGGTCCAAGTACACAATCACATATTACTCATCATATGACATCATAGATAACTGCCATTATTGTTATTGGCTATAGATAGGACTCTTATCATTCG
Organism: Boletus subcaerulescens; assembly: GCA_038090555.1. Taxonomy (NCBI): domain Eukaryota; kingdom Fungi; phylum Basidiomycota; class Agaricomycetes; order Boletales; family Boletaceae; genus Boletus; species Boletus subcaerulescens. The sequence goes on along the minus strand of JBBPNA010000579.1, from coordinate 10,527 downwards.
TGATATGATATGACTCATTCCTATCTCTTATCTTTACCTACCCTAGAGTAGAGACATACAGGTACAAACAATACCTGAACACTATATAGAGAAGAGCTCACTCTGTATCGCTCTCCTCAGTTCTTATACTCTCTCTTATAAAAGCATCTCCTCTTTGCTTCTATAAACTCCTCTGCTCCTCAAGCTAGCAACCTCTATCCTCAGACCTAGTGAGTATCTCCCACTAGGCACATCCCTTCCTCTTGTCACTTGCATTACGCTTGTGGCACCTACTGTCCTCACAGTAGAGACAAACAGAGTACTGCGCACTTTGTTAGGTTATGAGCCCTGCTTAATCAAGGCTTGACATCTTGCGCTTTCCCATCACCCTTAATCTAGCAGAATGGAGGCTAGAGTTGCTGTGAGTTTCTCCCAGACTATTGTCCTTCTTGGACATTGTCTTATGCTTGTTGCTACCAACATCCCCTTATATGCATTTGGGGCTGTTTACTTCTTTGTTCATCAGTTTGGAGATATCCTCATTCGAGTCAATGATGGTTATTTTTCTCTTGAAATGAATCACACCGCTAATCACGAACATTACTCATTGCATCTGGTTTTGTCTTCTAGACCCCAACAACCAGTTCAACAGGTTCGTGGTGATTCACCTCTGCCTCCATAGGAGAGACTGTCATTTTTCCAACCATTGTCTGAACCTGCGACCAGAGTAACCTACGAGGTTCACTCCGAGAGATCCTCCTCGCAGTTGTCGTACTTCCCTGCTCCTGAAGAAATCCCTGCTCCCATCATTCCCACTCCTTGCCCAAAGGATCCCCACTGTCATATTCAACTCACCGCCGATTTGACACCCTTCCATCTTCCTTGCCCTTCTTGCCAACATCACGTTGAAGAAGGAGAATACTGCGACGGATTAACAGGTCTTGGTGCCTATACATCTGGAGTCCATCACGAACAACTTGTTCGAGGTGATTATATCTTTGCCCCAGCTTACAGATCCTTCAGAGGACAAACCAGATCGGTTTCAATTCTTTCAAACCTTCTGGACTTAGTTGATAGTTCAGAACCAATTCCTATCCTTCCTCTCCCTGCACCATCTCCTTCCCTACCACCTTATACTCTGTCACACAATCCTTTTAATGGCAAACCTCTCCGAATCCCAACGCCGAACTTGTATGTAGGCTTACCTCCAATGAGCTTTAATGCCTTTGAGAACAGTCTTTGGCAACAATCCATCGAGTATCACTTGACACCTTTGGCCAACCCAGATCAAGGAGGAATACATCGGGAGTCGATTTTCCAAGATCCCCTTCTGCTACCAATGAAGAATCTCTGCCACCCTATACATCATCAAGGGAGGGTAGTCCCTTTCCTTAGACAGACAGGCTTCGGACCTTGGGTTCATTCGAGGAAATCCCGCCGGGTGGTGACTCCTTTTCAGGTGTCATCAGCCGAGACTTCTACCCAGGATGACTCTATCCTTGCATGTTCATTCATGTTCAAGGACAAGTCTCTTTCCTCTGCTTATGCTGGTGCCGGATGGGCTTTTCCCTCCAAGACATATATTTCTACCCCACTCGCATTAGTACATTTCCAAGGTCATGAAGTTCTTCGCAGAGATTTCTTTCCTCCTCTTTCTCACTTTGATCCTGGAGACATTTATCGTTCTCATGACGTTCATGAGATTCTATATGATTCTCTCTCTCCGAACATTTATATCAGTGATCCCATTGATTGGTATAACCGATTCACTAGGCAATTGGCTCCTACTCCAACCCAGCGGTACTGGAATTACAATTTCGACAAGTACCTTCACAAAAGCTGGAGATCTGTGAACCCTGTTAAACGCAGGCTTCAACAGCAGATTAGGAAGCATTCAACCCTTCCTGAGATGCGAGAGGCTTGCCTCCACATACTCTATGGAGAACAGGATGAAGGCAGACCACCTCGTCATGCTGCTGCCATTGCTGGTGAAGCCCAGAGACGTTCCCTCTTGTAATGGATCAGATCTGACATGGGCAATGTATATTTCTTGAGCACTGGGACTTGACAACATGATTGAGGAACTGATACTCTCGATGATGGTACATCTCCCTTTCTGATATGAACACTGACTGTTTCCAACAGAGATGTCAGCATCCATTCCAGCTGTTGCAGATCTTAGGATTGATGGATCCCTCCTTAGTCGCATTCCAGTCCTCAATGGACAGAAGAACTATTCCATTTGGAGTGCTAGAGTTCAATGCATCTTAGCCTCGATAGGTGGACAAGGTTTCATAGATGGAACCCTTAGATCAACACAGAGGATCGCTTCTACAGATGAAGCAACTTGGAAGGCTGCAGATTCAAAGATTCTAGGCTTCCTTTCCATCACTGTGAATGATCAACTCTCTACCACCGCACCGACTACCTGGACAGAATTCCAAGTCAACACTGGGACAACAGCTGCATCTGTTCAAACGACCTACTACAGATTGAAAGTCTACCTCTTCTGGGAACTTCTATCTGATTGTTTCGCCTCAAAAGGCATCACAGGGCAGTTCTACTGGGTGCATAAGGTTCTTTGCACTCACATTAGAACCTAACATGCATCAGAAGACATTTCAAAAATACAGCAGTATTTTACAGGCATGTTCAACGCAGGCCTTGTGCTACCCAAATCTCTTTGAGCCATGTTTATACTGGCTCAACTCCCTGATGATTTCGAAACACTTCGCTCTACCCTCATTCATACCACTCATGAAGATGACTTCACTGTGGATAACAACATCCAAGCCATCCTTCGAGAAGTAGATCTTCAAAGCTCAAAGCTTCGCCCTCTTTCTTTGCGCATCACTTATGTGCAAGTGCCCCCTCCTCATCAATCTTCCTTGTCCTTGTCTCTGAACAGGACGAATGTCATTTGTCATGGCCTTCCACAGCAGAACAAGTGGAAGAACCAATGACAGCCTAACCAGCAGTCGTCAGGCCAGCCTTCATCTTCTGGGGGAAACCCAAAGAAAAAGAGACATTTGAATAACGAGAAGAGAGGATGGTACAATCAGCGCAATGCTGATAAGAAAGGAAAAGACAAAGCATCTGCTCAAGTATCGATGGTAAATGAGTTCACTAACTCTAACCCTGATCCCTACTATGGGATGGTCGAGGAAGACTTTCAATCTACCTCTAGACTTCAGGAGATGGATGTCGAACATCAAAGCTTCGACTCTGATGTTGTTGAACATGGATGGGATGGACCATCAGATGATTCAATGGACATTTCACCGGATATGCAATCTGCTGTCCACCAGTCCTTTCGTTCCCGCCGTCTCTCCCTCTGATCCTTTGAAGAGTATGGATCAAGCTGGTAGGATCACCAAGCCAAAGAAGAAGAAGACTACCTTCGTGTTAGGAGGGTTAGTCATGGGACAATCATTACCTGGTCGTTCGATCAGAGAGTTTCCTCTCAAGAAGGAGACTTCCTCCTATTTTAACGATTATAATCCGGTTTCTTTCACTAGCCTCTCACGTGGCATCCAAGGGATGACGATGAGAGAGACCCCCTTACCTCCTAGTGATGTAACAAAAACGGAGAATCATATCTTCTCTTCTGCCTGGTACACTGTTGGAAACACACTAAGTCAAATTTGTTCACATTGGATGATTGACAGTGGCTGCACTGATCATGTCACTCCATATTTGGATGACTTTGCTCATCTCTCAGAAGAAACCAAGAATGCTCCAACCGCCGATGGTTCTCTTGTCTCCATATATGGTCCTGGTAAGGACATCCTTCGACCTCATGGAAGTGACCCTTTGGTCCTTGAACAAGTATGGTATGCACCTCGAGCATTGCACAGACTCTTGTCTGTTGCTACCCTTACCTCTCAGGGTTATTGATTTGAAATCGATTTTACAGAAACTCATATCTGGAACAACCAAGGACATCTGCCTCATTTCCAGATAACAATCTGCACTGGTTTCAGTCTTCTATGATTACTCCAGGGAAGATTGCCTCGGTGACCTCAATTGATTCTTTCTCTTTGTGGCACCTTCGGTTTGGACACTGCTCCAAAAACGCACTCTGACAGCTTCATCGTCTCACTATGTGTTGACCCTCATTGATGATTATTCCGGCTTCTCTCTCCTTGCTTTCCTTCGGGAAAAGTCTGGTACTTTGACTGCACTTCAGCACCAGTTTGCCTGGCTTGAAGCTCATTCTGGCTCTTGAGTCACCTCTGTATGTTCAGATTGAGGGGGGGAATACATGGGTTGAGACGTTCAATCATTCTTCGCATCCAGAGGGATTACCCATCAGACTTCCTTCTGTTCCTCATACCCCTCAGCAGAATGGACGTGCAGAGAGGTTCAATCATACCATCATGGAGAAAGCTGAGGCAATGCGTCATCATGCTTGCTTACCCAGGATCTTCTGGCAAGATTCCCTGGAGACTGCGCTTCATGTCTACAATAGACAACCAGTTCATCGTCATGGGTGGAAGACACCCATTGAACTATTCAATGATACAATTCCTGATGTTTCATACTTCAGAGTGTTCAGTTGCAGCACCTTTGTCTTCATACCTCTGGAGATAAGGAAGGATAAACTGTCTCCTAAAGCAGAAGAGATGATGTTCATTGGTTACAAAACCAATACCAAGGGTTGGAGATTCTGGTCACAAACCAGACATCGTCTCTTTATCTCTACCTGTGCCACATTTGATGAGACTCAATTCAGATCATGTTCTAGAGATCTTGCTGTTGAAGACCAAGCCCAGATACTAGAAGACCCTGCAAATGACCTATCAGACGAAGAATCAGATAAGGAGAACCTGGAACCTCCTACCAATCCCTCTTGTCATGTTATTGTTAACATACCAGATCTTGGACCACTACCTCGTCCCAGATCTAGATCACCTTCACCACCATGATCACCTGGACCACCACCGGATCATTATACTCCCTCTTCACTACCACCTGTTCCTTCTCCACCTTGTTGGGATCCTTCGAGATCCACACCAGTTCATCATGCATCTCCACCTTCATCACAATCTCATGCTTGTCGACCTCCAGTCATCCCTAGAGCACCATTTCGACCTCCTGTATCAGAGAGACGTTCCACTAGGAATGTTAAACCAAGGATCATTCCTGATAACACTTATGGGAATAGATCACCTCTCGAAATTGAGAAGGAGATTCATGGCAAGTCGAATACTTGCCAGGAGGAGCAAGAAACTGTCAATATAGCAGAACAACCAGTTCCTGCTAGACCTACAAACGAGGATGATGATATGAGTGAGCTTTACAGCAGCCAATGGATGTGGTTCCATTTGTCTGCTGCAGTTTCCCAAAGCATCCCTAAGCAATACAAGGATGTTTTGAGACTCACTTCTTCATTGGAACAGAGATCTTGGAGAGAAGCGATGGATGAAGAATACAAGTATAACAGATGCTACTGTCCACCAGATTATTCCCCTATTTTTCCTCCTTTTTCCTATAGCTAGAACACTAGATAACCACAATTAACCCCTATAACCTGGACACTACACTTTCACTAGTAACTGATTCCTAATCAGTTATACTAGTCACACAATAGTCACACCCTAGACATTGTCTAGCATCTCATCCTAGACATCACTACATGTCACACTGTGACATCACTCAGTCACCCAATCTGGTCACACACATATGCGCTACACTTTAGATCCTAGTTCACTACTCATTCTCTCTACACTCTCTAGATCCCACTTTCACACAAAGCCCACTATTATCCCACACTTTTCATATCTAGGCTATGCACTCCAGACTTTCTCCATATGTGACTCACACATACTCATGCTCGCCTCATGCCCCTATCCAGTGCATTATGGCGCACAGCTCTCTCTATTCACCAATAGCTATTCTATCCTTAGCACTGCCTTATATCTTATGCTTCCCAGTCTCAAGCCTAGTAATCCTAGTATAGTATCTATAGATAAGCACTGCTCGGTCTGTGCCCCTATCTCTATAGTATAAGTAGCCAATCTAGTTAGTATCTAGTTCTCTAGTCTAGTTCTCTTGTTCTTTCCCTAGTTCCTTGAGGCCTACAAGCCTAATAGACCATCTCCTCACAGAGACTTACTCATTGCAAGTGCCCTCTAGCTAGCAAAGCCATCACAACTACCAGTTGTTTATAGATTCAATGACTAGGTCGTTACATTAGAACTAGACTATCCTCTTGGCCATCGCTCCTAGTCCTCCGGAACAGGAACCCCTTGCTCGTCATTGAAAGTAATCTCCAAGCACTCTAGATCGGATAGGCTTTTAACTCAAGTAAATCTAAGTGTAGCTAGTGCTACATTAGATCTAGACTATCATCAAGGCCTCGGACATCACTCTGCCCCCTTGCTCTGTAGTGACCAAGGCTTTGGTTACCATCCATCCCCTTGCTCTTACTAGTCCGGACCCTTACCGGAATCTATTGATCACTTGGATCAAGGTTATATACCCCTTACCAGATAGGGACACTTGAAAGAACCCTCTGATCACCAATCGGCTAGTTGCTAGTGGAGTTTGAAAAAGGATTGTCAACATCCTACTAGCCTTGTTCTAGGGATTGCTGATCCACTTCCATTCACATCTGAGATTACCAACTCATCAGATCATTGCATTCATTGCTGATCAGACTAACACGAGGATTGCGCACCCTCACCATACATTAAATCTATCAAGGAGATAAGATGGATCATACTCCCTTCATCTCAAGACAGATCTCAGATCCTGTCATCAGGCATAGACTATTGTCTAGGATTGCACCACCCTTACCAATACCGATCATCATCCCTCATCATTGTCCTTGTCGTTGTCAACCATTACCACCCAGACACGGTTACATCTCTTACATTCTTAACAAGATACTCTTCCTTTTCTCACATCTTCTTTGAAGATCCTCAGTGTTACTGACAACCCCCTGTCATCACCAATTGTACCATTGTCCACATCGAAACACATGCTAGCTCGGGCATTTTACAAAGTGCCAATAGTAACATCATTGATCCTGGACTAAAGATCTGATCATTGATCTAGTACCTTGATTGCATCATAGGACACATATCCCTGACGTCATCCATAATCCAATATGTCTAATGGAAGCAACCCCATTGCCGATGCTTTCCAGAACTTCAGATCCATACTAGACAATCAGAGCAATTCACCATCACAGGAAAGATGGAACACTGTCATTGATATCATGGCTGCTACCCTTACAGCATGTGACAATCTAGGAACCGATACCAATGTCCTGACCAATACTGTAAAGAGTCTAGAGGATCGGAATCGTGATCTAGAAGATGAAGTCAAAGAACTCACAGATCGGCTAGATGAGGCAGAATCTGCCCTCCACACTAGAACCTCTGGAACAGGTTACCAGCAGAAAGTAGAAGTCTTTGCTGATCCTGGAGACTATGATGGAAGCTGTGCCAAGTTTGATGAATGGTGGGCCAAGATCCAGGCATGGTTACGAATTAATACCTCAGCTATAGTACCAGGATCCTATACCGCTGTCCAAGCAGTCCTATCCAGACTCAAAGGACCGGTTGCAGGAAAGTTTGCTGAGACCAGATTGGCACACGAACCGATCTATCTATGGAATCAGCTAGAGGATGAATTACCTAAGTTCTTCCGCCATGCAAATCAGAAAGATTGGGCTTTACAGGAGCTGAACCGATTCCACCAAGGAGATATGCAAACTGGACCTTTCATCACAAAGTTTGAATCTCTATACAACATGGCCAGTATTGATGGAGCACATGCTTGTGCTATCCTTGAGAAGGCAATGAGACCTTCTATCCTTGTCCAGATCACTAGAGAAAAGAAACAACAGCATATAATTGCCCCCTATGTCCAGATAGTATCTGAGATTGGATCAACTCAGGAATCAATCAGACTTATCCTAGGCAGATCAAACAAGTCCCAATCGGATAGACTCCATTCAGACAGATCTCACTCTCACAGATCTCATCAGGCAAATCATGATCCAAATGCAATGGACATTGTAACATAGGATCTACTTCTCAGGGGTCTAATTGGCCTGGTATTGTTAACAGTTGCTTCAACTGTGGAGAACCAGGGCACTTTGCCAAGAATTGTATCAAGGCATCGACCAGATGCAAAGAATGTAATTGGTCCAGGGGACAACACAAATCGCACTATAGTCTTAATGGAGCTATTCGCAGTATCCATATCAAGAAAGAGAAGAGAAGAACTTCCAAGTCCTCTAATCAGATGATGTCATCTGATGACATCAATGCTCTCATTCAAGCTCTATGAATGATAGATTGCACTAGTCTGGAAGGACACTAAACTACCAGTTCACTTATGGATTGTCCTTGCTCATGCCCAGAATGGCATTAAACTACCAGAACTGCATTGATTGATAGCCAATTTGCACATGTCTGGAATGACAGAAAACTATCAGATTGCTCATTTGTCTCCTCTCGCATCAGCCTGGAATGGCAGTAAACTATCAGATCAGTCATTGAAATGACCAGAAAATCACGATTTTTTTTTCTGCTTTGCTGCATCTTGTCTATGGGTTTATGGGGACCATAAACCATAGGACAGGTGTAGGTACATGGCATAGATGAAGGCATGTATCAGAGTAAATGCCTGAATCATGGAAATCCAAAGAATTTTCAACTTTTCTTCTCCGCTTTCTCGTCCTAGATTCTGCCCGGAATGGCTCAAAACTACCAAGATTGATTATTGGACATTATAGATCTCGCCTGGAATGGCTCAAAACTACCAAGATTGACTATCAGACATTATAGATCTTGCCCAGAACGGCTTAAAAACTATCATATCTTCACTTGACATCTTTTGATCTTGTTACATTTGTCCTATTTGCTTCTACAAACCACTCTACAACCAATTCTTCAACGGGTCGTCAACGGTTCGCCAAATGGTCGTCTCAACAACTGGTTGTCAACGGGTCACCAACAGTTCATTTTTAGCCCCTATTCGACGAACCGTTGGAGAACCATTGAGAGAACAGTTCCCTTTCGCTTTCCACTCTTCAGGATATTGATCATGAGGTTATTACATGCTCCAAATGTACACATGTTACACTTCATGGTCGCCTCATGCTCCCATCTAGGTCTAGTCTGGAATGACTCTAAACTATCAGGTCATTGATCATTGAAAGTTATACAATGAACATCGCACTGCTTGGTCTCTATGACACTTGACTGGAATATCTTCAAAACTATCAGATTGAACAAGTTTACATTAGAACATTGAGTGATCATAACCAAAGGCCTTCAAAAGTCCTAATTGGAAGTCCTCACGTACTGGAATCTTGATCACTAGCTGAAGGTCCTCACACAATCTAACTGACTTTGATCTTATCATGGATCTTCATATGACCCTACTGTCAGAGACCATATTTCTTCTTGTCGAACTCTGGCTGAGATCCGGAGGGATTGAGGTTGATGGAACGAAGTCCAGAGGTAGTAGACCAACTCCAAGGATAATGGAACGAAGTCCGTTCGGAGATGATAGATAGGGGCTCCGACGTTTGTCACTGACTAGTAGTGACATCCGGAGATGTCGGAGGATGGAGGGACCAAGGAGCGGAGGGGGTGAGGACATCGGTGCAGGACTTATGTGTTGCACCCTTGCCAGACTCACGGGTCCTCGTATTTCAAAGGGTCAGGGATTTAAGGAGGAGATGAGGAGATCATAGGGAAGGAGCAAGATTGGAAGTAATAGGACTTTAGTTGATTTTCGTACTACTCTACAACAGAGAATACAGAAGTGTTATATACACCAAAAGTCCGGAGGAGATCTGGGTCTGTAAATACTGCGCGAGGCGATGTACATAGGAGCAGAATGATGATTAGAGCAGAGCACGGAACACAGCTGGGGCGGGCTGTACCGATTGACAGGCGAAATACAAGCTAGAGCTGAAGGGGGTTGATTAGAGGTACAGAATTTGGAGGTACAGGTCCGAGGTATGTCCATTGACTTGAGGTCAAAGTACTCCGAGGTATTCCAGAGTTGGAATGGAGTTGGACTTGTCAAATATCTTGGTCTGAGGTAAACAGTGTTCCGAGGTATTCCGGAGTTGGCCGGAGTTGGACTTGGTGGATTTCTGGGTCGTGACACCTACAATATTCCACACCATTCATTCATTTCATCATTGATTGCTTATAGATTGCATCAATTGGCATTGATAGATTAAATCTTGATGATTCACTAGAACTCTCGTTTGAATATTGCAGATCCTTTCACAGATCTTCATTAGTTGCTTGTACCCTGCAAGTATGGATGGGTCATCCATGGATCAATTGAGATGCTTGATCTTAGGATGGGTGTAGTGTAACAGACACTACTGTCCACCAGATTATTCCCCTATTTTTCCTCCTTTTTCCTATAGCTAGAACACCAGATAACCACAATTAACCCCTATAACCTGGACACTACACTTTCACTAGTAACTGATTCCTAATCAGTTATACTAGTCACACAATAGTCACACCCTAGACATTGTCTAGCATCTCATCCTAGACATCA